>LGRX02027796.1:0-67516 GCA_001247695.2 Cymbomonas tetramitiformis | reverse complement strand
CATCTCATTTTAATCCACATCGGGTGTAGACATCTCATTTTAATCCACATCGGGGGTATGCATTACATTCAACGTAAGGATATAATGTAAACGAAACATAACTATGCAAATCCAACCGGTAGATATGTAAATCATATTGCGATGAAAATATCTACCGGTTGGATTTGCGAAATAATGTTTTTTGGAGCGTCCAACAATGAAACAATGTTTTGTTTCGCCAAACAAGACAGTCTTTCATCGTTTGCGGCACCAAAAAGCATTATTTCGCAAATCCAGCCGGTAGATATGCTTATCGTAATACGAGTTACATATCTACCGGTTGGATTTGCGTAGTTATGTTTCGTTTACATTATATCGTTGCGTGTGTCTTCTGTTTACGCATGCTATGAAATGTCAACCCCCGATGTGGATTAAAATGAGATGTCTACACCCGATGTGAAACGTTTAGGCTTGTCAGCCCCCGATGTAGATTAAAATCAAATGTCTGCCTCCGATGTGGATTAAAATCAAATGTCTGCCCCGATGATGGATTAAAATCAAATGTCGGCCCCCGATGTGGATTTAAACGAAGTTTCGCCTGATGTGGATTAAAATGAGATGTCGGCCCCCGATGTGGATTTAAATGAAATGTCGGCCCCCGATGTAAACTTATCCCATTATACATGTCGATCATCTATATACCCTGCTCTTAATGTTGTATCATTATGTTGTATCATTATGTTGTATCAGGAGCAGAAAATTGATCCTTCCTCGCTGAGGTGTAGTGAGCCTTGTACAAATTCATACCCTTGCACAGATACGCATACATGCGGGTACCATATCTTTATCTATGGATAATAAAAGCTGCTATACTGCCTTTGCCAAACCGTAATTTGTCATTCGGATCTTATGGCCAATCATTCTGAACTGCCGGAATGTTCTGAGGTAGATGGAGTTGTGATCCTAAGTCGTGTTTGACACACATGAGACATGACTAACACAAATTCACATTAGTGTGATTTGTCGGCAAACCACTGACCTGGCTTGCGGCAATAGCGCAACACACTGGACCGAAAAAGGAGTTTGGCATATCGGGTGAGGATTTAAAGTGGACTCATAGAGACCCTCCAATATCTCGTAAGCAGCGCCTTCTCCGCCTGCATTAAAACAAACCTTGGAAAAGAAGGTTCTCCATTCGGCCGTTGATCCTCCGTAGCAGTTCCAGGAGGGGAGGAAGGGGTGGATGCACTATATCGCTGTGCACTATATGCATTATATCGTTCGTTAATCGTCGATCGGCATGCGCATATCTCTCCGTAACGTAAACCTCGGACAAGAAATACAGTACCCTGAGCATCACTCTGAAATACGAAACGCCAAGCAATCAGGGGGGGGCTACATCCTAAGAACTGTAGGGCTAAAAGCCTAAGGTGAGGGTTTAAAAGTGGACTCAGTTCCCCCTGATACCCTTAAACACCTTGAGGGACGCCTCATCGGTGTAAGAAGACTGGCCAGCTCAACAACAAAGACATCAAAGACATTTACAAAAGGTATGTACCCTATATTGTGAGGTCACAACACTTCCAAGAGGGGAGATCTGTCAAGGATATGACCGATGACATATGTGTCATACATGTCATACATGTCATACCGTGTCATGTCATGCCATGTCATGTGCCATAACGACATACAGTCGTCAAGTATCGTTAGTACGGTCGACTATGACATGTACAGTCAAAATGTCTGTCATCCACCTAATAAGGTGAGTGACATCTGTCATCGAGAGGCCAAGTATATGGCATCGAGATGGCGAAGCAAGACAAGTCTTGAAGAACCGAAGTGTCCTGATAAGACGCGTCTTCGCTTCAAGCATGCACTAAACAGCATGCGAGCATCAATGGCTATATTCGTCTAGCCGATGCGGGAAGTTCACCTAGTGCTCTCGGGTTCACAACATCGGCTAGACGAATATAGCCATTGATGCTCGCATGCTGTTCAGTGCATGCTTGAAGCGAAGACGCGTCTTATCAGGACACTTCGGTTCTCTAAGACTTGTCTTGCTTCGCCATCTCGATGCCATATACTTGGCCTCTCGATGACAGAAGACAGATGTCATTCACCTTAGGTGGATGACAGACATTGTGCCAGGGGCACGACGACAGATGCTCGGAGATATGTTTTTGATTGAACGTGCAAAGGTACACAATTCGGATTTTTATAATATACTGGATCAGGGCCAGATTGAGGTACAAACGATAATTCGGTTCCGAGTTCTGAAGGCTAAACACTTCTCAAGTGCTCCACTTATTCACTCGTCACTCAGGTTGCAGGGTCAACCACCCAACAACCGATGTCACACTTCGGCTCAACGTTCAATTCCCGATCCGATCTCATTTCTAATTCCGATTCGTCATTCTCGATTCAGATGCTATGTCGACAGGCTGACACGATGACTGCCATACAGTACTGTCATACTACTGTACGGTCATACTGGCATACTGTCATACTGTCATACTGTCATAGCCCTGACATCTGATATTCGATTTCATTGTCTTTTCAACCCCGATGCGAATCCGACCATTCTTCGAGGGTCTGACTGAGTGCCACGATGACACCCTCCCACAGTACTGTCATACTACTATAGTGTCATAGTGTCATACTGTCATACTGTCATACTGTCATACCCTGGACATCTGGTATTCATTCTCATCGTGATTTCAAGCCCAATTTCACTGTCATCGTGCCAATCCCAGATTACCCCCGATGACACACATATAGACGCATAGGCATATCGGCTCACGCTGTGCCTCCGGGCACAACTCTCCCCCCCTTAGGAGTGGTCTACCTCCTGGGATCACTCCGCTAAGGTACCCATCTAAGTTCCGGTTCTTAGGTTTTCTGGTTCCTTGCTGTTTCCAGTTCTTAGGTTCTCTGGTCCCTCTTCGAGCATAGTTTGCCTGCCGCTACCAGGGCACCACTTTCAAGAAGAAGGGTGCCACTTGGAATCTAAAGCGGGTCTTCAGTCTTGCGGAGGCGTAAATGTCGGAAAAGTTGTCGTAGCAGAAGTGCTGGCACGGGATATACACTTGCAGATCGGCCTGCTCCAGTCTGCTGCGGGTGAGGTCCAAGCTGAGCAGTCTCTGGGTGAGCACCGGTTGCCCATCTGCACGCACACGGTGTCGAAGTAGTACAACGTAGCAGGGGCGAGGGTGGTGCTGAGTTCGTCCATATGCAGGTGGGTTTCATGTACTGCGTACCATACATGCAGTAGGTACACACCAGCGGTGGGGGAAGCTGGCGCATCATAGGGCGAAGCCGTAGCGCGTTAGGAAAGCGACCTCTGGGGTTTTCCATGAACCAATGTTTTGGCTCTAGGTAGTCAATGATCTGCAATGCTCGTCGTACGATTTTGTCAGCCTGGGGAAGGTCAGGGGGTCCACCAGTGGTGCGCGCTTGACTGTACTGCCTGCAGGGGGACTTGCCCAAATAACATCGAAGAATCCAGGCGGGTATTGCTTGTAGTCCCATTGCAGGATGTCACACACATGAGTGGGTTGCCAGATATGCCCGGAGTCGAGGGTCACCACTGAGGCGGAGGGGAAGCAATTTAGGAATTCCCTCTCTACTGAGCCAGTACCGCTGAAAAGTACGAGAATCCTGGGCGTGCGGGTTGTCTTTGCCTGTATTGCCAGCAGCTCTGTCACCAGTGCCAACGACCCATCTTCCCCGCGCTCCTGGCGTTCCCACGGCAGGGGGATATCATCTTCCATCTGTTCGAGCTGGTCCAGTTCATCGCAGGGATTGGTGATGAGGTGGGCCAGTGTCATTCCGGCTTGAGCGGAGTGGCGGCCACGCTGCTCGCGTCGCCGAGTGGCTTCGTCACGGACTTGCGCTTCCATGTGCAGTCTCGCTTGCTCGAATTCACGAAGTTGTTGAAGTGGACTTCCGCGTTCAAGTTTGTCACGCGTCCTCCATTGGTCGTGAGCTTTGGAGTAGCCAGTCCAGCGAACCTTCCACTCTTCCACCTCCTTTCCTCGAACAGACCGCACTCGACGTGCAAGAATACGCTCAACGTGTGCTTCCTTCTGACCGTCCACTACCACCTCTTCAGGTACTGCTAGGTGATCGCGTGCGGCAAAAGCATCTTGACCGCTGGTGTACGGTTTGAGGCGATGTTGAGCGAACACGTCGTGAATCCGCCAGTGAGGAGGGAGGCGTAGGCGGTAGGCTACTGGAGCTCCTCTGTCGGCTTCGGGCATGGTCATCTGTATATCGCTGAAGAAGCGTTCGGTCACAGGAACTGGTCCATGCCAGCGCTTGGTCAGTTTTCTACAGATGGAGCGATCCATCACCTTCTCCGTAAGGTGTTTCGCCTCTATCCAGACCAGATCCCCAACAGCATACTCCCGCTGCCCGTGTCTGCGATCAAACTGTTCGCGCTGTCGCTGTTGAGCCAGCTCCAACCGCTGCCTGGCGTCCCGCAGCTGCGACGAAAATTTCACAGCCACTTCGTGTGCGGTGCCTACTCCCCCAGTTCGTCGTCCAGCGGTGGACTGCGCGGCCTCCAGGAAAAGATCCAACTGCGACAGTGGCGAGAACCCGAACACCAGTTCAAACGGCGTGAAGCCAGTAGATTCACTCCTGGAGTCATTGATCGCGAACTCCACGTTAGTGGTGAACAGATCCCAGTCCTCCACATTGGCGTCAACAAAGGACCTGAGCATGTCCTCAATAACTCTGTTGCTGTGTTCCGCCTGACCGTCAGACCGAGGGTTGTACGGCGTGGTACGAGCCACTTTCACACCCATCAGTCTCATGAGTTCCTGCCAGAAAGCATCTTGAAACCGCGGGTCACGGTCAGAGACAATCTTCATAGGCGCGCCATGCAAGCGCCACACCGAGTCGAAGTAGATTCTGGCCACCACAGCTGCAGAGCTGTCGCCGAAGTTCATTGGCACAACGTGGACCATCTTCGTCAGCTTGCAGGTGAAGGCCACGAAAGCATCATTGCCCCTCTCCGATACCGGCAGGCCGGTGACGAAGTCCACCGCGACATCCTGCCATGGCCTGTTCGGGATGCTGTGAGGGTTTAGCAACCCATCCGGGTAAGTTCCCCGCGGTCTCACCGATTGGCACACTGCGCAGGATGCAACCCAGGTGCCCACATCTTCCGCGGCACCACGCCAATAGAAGCGTCGCAGCACCCTCTCCAGAGTCTTGTCCCGCCCAGTATGGCCTGAGGACAATGACTCATGAGCATGGCGAATCACCACTTCTCGAAGTGGAGAGTCCTCCCCCAGCACCAGCTGATATCTCCCTGCTGCGGTCCTCCAAACCACTTCACCCACCAGCCTGAAGTCCTGTAGGCATTGGTGTGGCGCCGCCTTCACTTTCTCTCTCAGAGAACGAAGTGTCCCCTCTCGGGTGTACTCCGCTTTCAACGCACGCAGGAACTTTGAGTCCGACTGCTGGGAGGTTGCGTCTCTGAAGGCTGCTGCCTCACCTGTCCTTATCACAGCGGGGGCCGTTCGCGGGTGCCTCACGCGTGCCGGCTGTGGTTTGGCGGAAGGGGCGTGTACTATCAGAACAGGCCAACGAAGGTCGAAGGCCCTCCCATCTGGGTTCTCGAAGAACTGATTGGGCTCGCCCTTATCATCGTGAGTAGGGATGACCTCCACGATCTGCATATTGGCCTTCCTGAAAAGTTTGCGCCACGCTGGTAGCTTGGACTGGTGATCTGGTAGAACGAAGACTGCTGAGGTGTTTTCTGGGTCTGCCTTCCATTCTGCGATATACTTGTTCAAAATCGCCTCCACCGTAATGTGCTTGGAGTTATATGGAGGGTTACACCAAACCCGAAGGCCCCTCCATTTCTCTGAAAGCCAGTCTGTCCAGAACCTATCCGCCTGTCTGTTCGTTGCGGCCGCCAAAGTCACAACAGGCGTCCACATCGAAGGGTCCAAACTTCTCGGCGTACTTCGAGGAGTACTCTGCTCGGACACGCCAATTCTGTGAGTCTTCGGGGGAAGTCTGCCGTTTCTGCGGGTGAAGGGCCGGGGATGGAGCTGACTGCTGGGGCGCCTGCTGCGGGGGTGGTGAACTCTGCACCTTCTCAGTGGACGCCTCCGATGCGTCAGCTCGTGATGGCGTTCGCGTCTTCGGTGACGCCAACTGTGGAGGCGCTGGGGTCGTAGAGGCTCTTCCAGCACGTGACATGCTCCTCGTTATCCTTATCTGAGGTGGAGCTCTCGTCAGGGGTTTGGTGTGGAGCTTCTGTCGGCTTCGCGCTATCAGCTTCAGGCCAGTCAGGCATGTCGAAGTCGAGGTGATTCTCCTTCATTCCCTTATAGAGCTTCGGATTAACGAGAGCGATGGTCTCCCCCATGTCCATGGCCTGTTCCGCCACGGAGAGGGTCTCCACTGCTGAGAGCCAACAGTCAACCGTCTGGGCCCAGTGGGGATGAGCTGCGGGTGGTGAGCTGGAGAAGCATTCAGACTCCAGCGTTGCCAGGGGGTCTTTCGGCAGATCTGAGGTGGGGTCGATCACCCCCGCCTCCTTCAACCCCTCACGCACGTCCTTGTCTTTGAAGTCGGGTCTTCTGGACAGGGCGTCCGGTACCAGCAGCAGCGCTCCCTTGATATACTCCATTCTCGGGACTCCCACCTCTACCAGATCCATGTACCAGCGCGCCTGTCTGCGGCTAAGCTCTCTGCCAGGTTCCATCAGCCATTCAAGGGGGCGGTGATCACCCTGGATGCGGAAGTTGGTGAAGATGAGGTAATGCCGCCAGGTGACGGTGGTACAGTGGTGTAGAGCACCTAGCTCACGCTCGCCGGTGTGGTAATTCTGCTCGGCGGCTGAGAACTGGCGGCTCTCGTATGCTATCACGCGCAGCCCAAGACCATCTCCATTGTCTTGCATAAGTACTCCCCCAAGAGCGATGCCGCTAGCATCCGTCTGCACCACGAAAGGCGCTGTGCCGTCTGCGGCACCCTTAATGTTGGGCAAGGCGAGCACTGGCGCTGATGTGAGGGCCTTCTTCAGCTCCTCGAAGGCCCACTGCTGCATGGGACCCCACTCCCAAGGTACGTCCGACTTGGTCAACCGGGTGAGGGGCTGAGCGATCTCGGAGAAGCAGTGGATGAACCTGCGGTAATACCCCGCTAGGCCCAAGAACTGCCTGACGTGGGTAACCGTCTCCAGCTCGGGCCAGTCCCTCACTGCAGCCACCTTGTCGTGTTGGGGTCTGCAGCCATCTGCGGAGATACAGTGGCCAAGGAACCGTAAGGATTTCTTCAACAGCTGGCACTTGGACCTCTTGAGGAAGACACCCTTCTCCCTGCATGTCAGGAGCAGTTGTTTGACGTGCTCGTAGTGCTCTGCAGCGGTGTTGCTGAAGACGACCACATCATCGATGAAGATCCGGACAAATGGGAGATGGCCCAAGGCCCGCTGCATCCATCGCTGGTACTGAGATGGTGAATTCTGCAGCCCCTGCGGCATGACCAACCACTCATATGACCCCATCTGGGTGGTGAAGGCGGTCTTCTCGACATCTCCCGGTGCCATCGGTACTTGCCAGAAGCCATCCACCGCGTCGAACGAAGAGAAGAACTTCGCACCCTGCATCTCGTCGAACATCATCTGGATGTCTGGGAGAGGATACTTGTCCTTAACTGTCTGGCGGTTGAGGAGCCGGTAATCGATCACCAGTCGCAGCTCCTTGGGGTTCCCGGGTTTAGGGACCATCAAACAGGGAGCTGCATAAGGGCTGGAAGAGGGTCGGATGTAGCCCTTGGACATCAGAGTCTCCACGCGTTCTCGAAGTTGGCGGAGTTCCTCCGCGGACTTCTTGTAGATGCGCTGGCAGGGAGGTCCCTTCTTGCTCAGCTCAGGGTCCAGGTTAATGTTGGCTTCATCTTGGGGGTCATGTCTGAGTCCATCAATGTTCGGTAGGGCAGTCGTCATCTCCTTCTTGTACTCCTCACCCCAGAAGTCCTGAAACTTGAGGGTCCATTCAGGGCTCACTTCTGCATCTTCAGTATCCGCAGCGGGTTCGGCGTTCTCAGAGTCGATAGCCGTGGCTGCAAAGGCAGAAGCAGTATCATCGGGGGACTTCTCGGCCACCATGAGCCAGGCGGGTTGTATCTCCGGGTCGTCATTGCCGCGTAGCTTCTGCGTCTCCGCGTACACCAGGTACTTCTTCAGCTGAGCAGGGGTTAGGAACACCTCATCCACCAATCCCGCGCAGGCCGTGCCCTTCGGAGACCTGTCCCCAGATGCTTTCCCAGGAGAACAGCCTGTGATGGTGACGCGATCCCCAATCTTGCCACTGCGGGACTTCCCGAGGAAGGAGACGGAGCCATTCCCTTCATAGCCCAGAGTGACAGGAGAGTGACTGCGCAGCCACCTTCCGCCGAGGATAACATCCACCTGTATGCCCAGTGGTAGGATCCGGAGGGCAAGGGCGTTCTCCGTATAGGTGCCCGTGGTGGTGTGCGTGTTAAACTTGGCGTACGCGGTGGCGCCAGTGATCTTCACAGATCCATCCGCCAGGGTGACTCGCATCTCGGAGCCGGCTCGTGTTGTGAGGCCACATCGCTTAGCGCTCTGCTCCGAGATGAAGTTGTCAGAGGCCCCCGAGTCGATCAGCACCTTGACCGTGTGCCCTCTGAGGGTTGCGTAGAATACCAGCAGTAGTGGTCCTTCTTCGTCATGTGCCGCCGCAAGGTACCCTCGATGTCGGTCTTCCACTGAACTCCCCCATCTGTGCGTATGCTTTTGCACTTGAGGTTGGGGAGGAGGTTGTCCGAGGCCTCGCGGCATTCTTCCAACGTTTGCCTACACGCGGCGTAGAACTCCTCATCCAGCAAATCAACATCTTCAGGCGGATGACTGACGAGGTTGTCTGCACTCGCTGTCAGCAGGGTGCCCGCTGAGGTGCATTCGCTCGAGGTGGGGCTGACATGAGTGGTGTCGCTGGTGGTAGGGCTCACGTGGGTGGTGTCACTGGTAGTAGGGCTCACATGTGTAGTGCCACTGGTGGTAGGGCTAACATGGGTAGTGCCGCTTACTGTGGGGCTCACGTGGGTAGTGCCGCTTGTTGTGGGGCTCATATGGGTAGCGACACTATTGGTGAGACTGCCATGGGTGAGAGGATCCTCGTCATGCTGAGGGCTGCCAGCAGGGGAGTTGTGGGCGAGCTGGTGGGGGCTCTGGTGGTCAGTTCTCGTCTGAGGGGTCCCAGCTGCTGCCATCTGCTGGGTGAAGCAGAGCGAGTTGACCGAGGACTCCTCTTCCATCACCTCAGGATCTTCAGCGATGGGGTGGCTGTCGAGACAGGGTGGCGCTTCATCCACTTCATGCGTTTTGACGGTGGTCATCTGCTGGGTGAAGCAAAGCGAACTGGGTGCGGAGGTCTCCTCCGCCTCTGAGCAGCAGGATGAACCTTCGGGGTTTCCTCCCGGAGTGGCCGGCGCGTTATCATGGTGCGAAGATGTAGTCTCTGTTGTGGGCTCGGCCAGCGAGGATGATGGAGGGGATGTTCCCAAGGGGCTGGGACCCAGCTTCCTCATCTTGTACTGGTGTACTGCGTGCAGACTGCACCAGGCGCCAGGTAAACCCACATCTCCCGCTGTCCCAGGTATCGTGCCCACTTCAGTGTCCAGGGTGCAGAGGGATGTCGAAGACCTCGCGGCTGCTCTTCGTGCGCCCTCCTTTTCCCACAGCCTGCTACCTGGGGAAGAGTCTGGACTCGAAGTGGCGATTGCCTTTTGCTGCTCGGCAGGCGACAGCTCCCTCCAAGCCACGTAGAGGTCGTGGGAGCTGGTGTTAGAGGATTCGGGGACTTGCTGGCGACCGTCGTGTGAAAGGAGGTGCCACAATGCTATGCGCCGATGGCCTTCCTTGCGATCTTGAGGTTCGCGGGCAATGCGTATCCTCTCTGCCAGCTGGTTGGCGCGGTTCACGCGTTCCTTTGGCGATCGACTCCCAGAGTGTACGCGGCTGTGGACGCGCTCCGACATTTTATCCACCAGGTCCTTGGCAGCCTCTGGGACTTGCGCAGAGCTCTGCGGACCTTCTGCATGGCGACTTCGAGGGGGAGGGAGTACAGATCTCTCTTCCAGTGCCACGCAGTTAGCCTTTTCCGTGGGTCTGCGAGGTTGGACTGATAGATGGGCAGTGGTAGGACAACACGCGGTCGGGAGTGAAGGTCGCGGGACTCTCCGCGGTTGTTGCCCATAATGGGGGGTCTGTGCCGGGGAACTCGCCGTCCCCTCCGACCCTCGATCCTCGCTTGTGTATAAGCGGGGCCGTCATCAAGAGGTAGCGACGGCTCATCGAAGGGGGTGCTTCCTGCGAGAGGGTGGCTGGACAAGTCATCCCTCGGCGGCGATGGGGCACCAGCTGAGCGGTAGGTGCGTCGCAAGCGGGTCCCAGAGGTGAAGGCCACACTCTTGGGGTGGGGACGTTGGCCCCAAGGGTCTCTGCGTCCTCGGGCGCGTCGGGGTTCCACTGGCTCTGACCGCTTCTCCAGGGCGGAGAGGGTCTGATCATCAGGGCAAGACCTCACTTCCCCGAAGGGCAGGGTCTGGGGCTGGCCGCCGGCCAGTCATTCATCGCTCTCCACCGGGGGAAGGCCGTCACCCTCCACAAGCTCGATGCCCGCAAGGGCCGCCAGGGTCTGGTAGCTCTGCTCGTCCTCACAGGTAGCAAGAGCCAGGACCTCCTCGGAGAACTCTTCTGGGACGCCATCCACCGAGGAGATGTCCTCCTGCTGCTCGATGGCCCAAACGACGGCGGCTACATACCCAGGGGAGTTCGCCAGTCGAGCCGGTGCATTGGCCCTCCACTCCTTGAGCTTAGCCTCGTCCGTACAGTTACGGACGATGTGCTCCGCAGAGCCACAGGCGAAGCACCGGCGGACTTTCGGAGCATCAGGGCGGGAGAGGCCAGGTGGTGGTGGCAAAGGAGTCACCGCCGCGGCGACGGTGGTGGCAGGCCCGTTCTCCAGCATGGCAAGAGCTGGGCGGTTCGAAGAGGGGGTACGCCTGTAGAAGGGGGTGCGAGGTGGTGGGTTAGCGAAGGAAACGGCACGGGGAGGACGGTCTTGAGAGCGTCTCTGAGCCGCCTCCGTGTCAATGTCGCTCTCCACCTCCTCAGCAACTTCCCGAATCTTCAACAAGGCGTTGTGGGTGCCTGGGATGTCGTCAGCGACGGCCTTCCTCTCCCACTCTTCTGGTTTGGAGACATCCAAGTTGATGGCTCTCAGGCGCCGCATCACCTTGGGTGCATATTTCAGCCCCCGGCGGTACGTAGAGAGCATCGACAAGTTGGTCATCTCCACGCAATTTGGGACTCTGCCGGCCAAGAAGTTGACGGAGGCCATGCGGGTCTCCAGTCGCGAGAAATACTCTGCCGCGGTCTCGTTCACCGCCTGCTTCAGGGCAATGGCCTCGCCGTGTGCGTTCTCCAGGTAGGCCTGCGTCAGAGAGCACACCGCCAGATCGCTGAAGAACACATCCAGGTCCCCGTAGCGTTGGTGCCAAGCTTGCTCGGACCCAAAGGTCCCCGCCGCGCGCTCCAAGAACTTCCTCTGCTGGTCTTGAAGAGTGTACTCCTTGAAGCTCCAAAGAAGGCTTGACACACTCGCCTGGTACTCTGATACTGATGGCGTACAACTGGGAGTGGTCTGTGCTTCGATCACGATGGCCTCCTGGAATACCTTCCGCACCATGTGGGAGTAGTGCTCCAACTGCGTCAGGAGGCCCTCCTTGTCGGCCGATTTTGTGTCGGACGCGGAGCGGGGAAACCTGGTGACGCTCTTGACCAGCTTTAGCACCATCTCTTTGGTCTTGTGCTCCAGGCGGACCTCGTCTGGAGATGCTCGCAGGTTAGTGCCCTGCGGCAGACGGCCGATGCCTGGAACAAAGGGGGTGGCGCTGGGAGAGAGCACGGGGTTTGCAGCGGCGGCAGAGTGAACGGGGTTCACGGCAGCGGCAGGGTGAACGGGGTTTGCGGTGGCGGAATGGGGAAAACGGGCAGGGGGTGGTGGTCCCGGGGCATGCGCGGGCGGAGGCGCAGGCGCGGGATTTGTGGGGACTGCGGTCGGAGTGGGCGGTAATGCAGGGGCTGACGGTGGTGCGGGGAGTGGAAGAGGTGTATGGAAGGGCAGGGGTGTGGATGGTTGTGCGGCCACCACACTCATGCTCCGGTACCAATCGGAGTTGCTGACTTCCGACCACGCGGCGAGCCCGTCCTGATCGAAGTTCTGCATCTCCGACTCCCGCGCAGTAGCAGGGATCCACTCCCATACTGGCTGCCCCATGCTGGTAGACCGCACATTGGCCGCGGCTGGGTCCCCCATTGCCATATCCATGACCTCGCGGTCGACCATAAGGACCCAGGTCTCCACACGAGGGTTGGTGAGGGGTAGGGGTGCATGGTGTAGCCGGCCCCCCATGCGCGCATATGCAGTCAGCGGCGCTCCCAGCAGGTGCATGATCCTGAACAAGATGGCGTCGCCCCGCACCCCAGCCCGGCGGCGTTCGTCCCATGGTAGGGAGACGGTTGCCGCGCCTCGCACCCCAGCTGACTGGTGCACCCACAATGACCCACCATCGTGGGTGACGAAGAGGGCTCTGACCTCTGGGTACTGAGGGTAGGAGGGCTCTGGTGCGGGTTCGTCAGGGGGATCCTGAGGTGGATCACTAGGGGGGCCTGGTGGCGAGTCGCTTGAACTGGAGTCTCTGGGCTCTGAGTCGGGATTGCCACCTCCGTGCACCACCGTCTCCATCGACTGTCGCCGGCGGGCCACCATCATGTTATAAATGGGGATTTGGCCGGCCCTGAGTGGGAGGTTCGGCGGGAGCGGTCTCAGCGGCGGTCTGAGGCACAGGAGGGGTTACGCTGGCGGCAGCGTCTGCCTCGTGTAGATGGTCCGCCGTCGGGCCCTGTGCGCTGCCCTGAGGGTCGCCTGGTGGTGAGACTCCTGCCGATGTCGTCGCACCAGGCAGCGCGAGTCCTCTCGAGAGCACCGCGGAGATGTCCAGGGCCTGTACTGCCGCTAGGACTTCTCTGCGAATGTGTTCACTTCGGCTGCTCGCGTCCGAGCCAGAGCCGGACCTGTGGGCGGCCCTCCGCCTGCGCTCAGCCCGTGCCTGCGTGCTTCGGCTGCCTCTGGTCCCCGTGCTGGTGCGGCTGATGTCCGTGCCGGAGTCGGGGTCAGAGTGATCAGGTGCGTGGCTTGGACCTGGGAGATGCTTGCCATGTGTCGCAGGGCCCGAAGATGCCCTTCGGGAACGCCGACGCCGGCGAGTCTCTGAGGTTGTCGCCACCGCGGGAAGGTGACGCACCAAGAGCTGGGTACCGCCCAAGACGTTCTGCTGAACCCCGCTGTCAAGGGGTACCTGCAGAGGGTCCGGCGGGGCCGCGGCGCCGATGCTGATGAAGTGCTGCAGCGATGAGGGATCCGCGCCTGAGTCATGAAGCGCGGAGGTGGCTGGTGCCAGCTGATGGGGCTGCTGTGGTCGATGTTGCGGCTGTTGTGGCGGCTGCTGTTGCTGCTGCTGCTGCTGCTGCTGCTGTAGCTGCTGCTGCTGTAACTGCTGCTGCTGTAACTGCTGCTGCATCGGTTCCAGTGGCTGCTGTTGAAGCCACTGCTGTTGCTGCTGCCGGTACGCGAGCCACTGCTGCTGCTGCTGTAGCTGTTGTTGGAACGGTGTGGGATATGCGCCCACGGGGTGATGGGTTCCCAGTGTGAACGGCACTGGTGATACTCCCCCAGCGAGGGGCGCTGATTGGGGTAATACCCAATTGACGCCGTTCCATACAGCCTGTGCGGGGGTGCCATCCGGCATAGTATAAGGACGGGGCACCGCTGTGTAGGGCATGGTGGTGCCTGGGTGTGGAATGGGGTGAGCGGAAGCATATGTGGTGGGCGATGGGAAGGTTATGGGAGAGAACAGAGTGTGGTGTAGCTGCTCTGTGCTGACGCTCATGCTGGGAAATGCCTCTGATGTCTGCTGTGACATCCTGATTGCTGAGCTGGTTGAGATCAAGGACTGGGTGTGGCAATAGCCACAGGTGAGCAAAGTGGTGAGTGCTCGCCTTTTTTATTTAATTAGTCTCGTCCTCTTCGATGTCGCTCGCTGGAGGCGAAGGGGCGGGACTTCCAGGCGGTGATGGGGGGACCCAAGGCCACTCTTCGATTCCTTGCACTGGATATGAGCCAGGGAGCGCGGGGAAGACTGTCAGGTCCTGGGAGTTCGGGTAGCGGAAGAGAAGGTTTCCAATCTGAACCCACACCCAGTTGTGGTATCTTGGTGGGATAGCCAGCGTGACTGTATCCAGGCGCTCAGTTCTCCTCCTCGTCGTCAGAGGATGAGGGGGAAGGAGGACCGCTCCAAGGACCGCTCTGCCAGAAGGCGCCTGCTGGTGGATAGGTGGGGTCTGGAGGGAATACCCACTTGATGGGTCCTTGTTTCCACCACGCTCTTAGACTGTATTCTTCTGGTGAAGGGGGTACTGCCATACACCGGCAAACTCAAAAATTCGCCAGGGCTCCGCGACACAGATTTCAAGTGCCTATGTATGCAGGCAGGGGTCAAGGAACTGCAACCAGAAAGCTCAGCAAGGTCCCAGAAAGCTCAGCAAGGTCCCGGAAGGTAGCCGGACTTCGTACACTCCCAAAATATTCCAGCCAGAGAGTAAACCAGAGGTGTCCAGAAACTGTCCAGAAACTGTCCAGAAGCCACTAAAAGCGCTACTTTGAGGGGTTTTCCCAGCTGCTGGTGGCCGTGAGGGCGGTATTGGGGGGTTCTAGGGTGTCCTATGGGGTCTGGGGAAGGAGTTTTTGGTGGTGGGGGCTACTGTGGAAGGTTTGGGGGTAGGCTGAAAAGGGGCTAAAACGGCTATTTTGGGCTGTTTTTGGCTGTTTTTCGCCTTTTTAAGGCTCTAGAAAGTGGGCTATGAGGTTTTCCTGGCTACTATAAACCGGGGAAACCCTTTAGGGTGCTCCCTGACGGTTGTTTGTAGCCTGGGGCAGACTTGGAAGTTAAGATCGGAAAACGAATGCTGACTTTTTTGAGCCTGGTTGGGTCCCCAGTGTTAAGGGGCGAAAATATGAAGTTTTGGAGATGTTTTCCAAAGGATACGGTCGTTGTATACCAAAAAAAAATGTACTTACGGAGGCTAAAATTGCGCCCAGATAGCCGGAAGTGCAGCTCTCCCCCTGTAGTACAACGGAAGTTACAAAAGGCCCGTGGGCGAGTTGCGCAGAGGCGAAATCGCAGCACGCTGATACCAAATGTGCCAGGGGCACGACGACAGATGCTCGGAGATATGTTTTTGATTGAACGTGCAAAGGTACACAATTCGGATTTTTATAATATACTGGATCAGGGCCAGATTGAGGTACAAACGATAATTCGGTTCCGAGTTCTGAAAGCTAAACACTTCTCAAGTGCTCTACTTATTCACTCGTCACTCAAGTTGCAGGGTCAACCACTCGAGAGCCGATGTCACACTTCGGCTCAACGTTCAGTTCCCGATCCGATCTCATTTCTAATTCCGATTCATCATTCTCGATTCAGATGTTATGCCAACAGGCTGACACGATGACTGCCCCACAGTACTGTCATACTACTGTACTGTCATACTGTCATACTGTCATAGCGTCATACTGTCATACTGTCATAACCTTAATATCTGATATTCGATCTCATTGTCTTTTCAACCCCGATGCGAATCTGACCATTCTTCTAGGGTCTGACTGAGTTCCACGATGACACCCCCCACAGTACTGTCATACTACTATAGTGTCATACTGTCATACTGTCATACTGTCATACCCCGGACATCTGGTATTCATTCTCATCGTGATTTCAAGCCCAATCTCACTGTCATCGTGCCAATCCCAGATTACCCCCGATGACACACATACGGACGCATAGACATATCGGCTCACGCTGTGCCTCCGGGCACAGTCTGAGCGAGTCCTGGCTATTTTCGGAATCACTGTTACGAAGGCAAAACAAAAATGAGCGTCTGCCTCACCCTTCCACGCCGCCCTACTTATTCTCACTATCTCTGAACAAGTGTAACACCCGCTTATCTTTCCGTATCTCTTCACTGTCATAACTCCTCACGCGTACCGTACAGCGCGTGTCATATGTTCGTCACAGAGACTGCTATAGCAAGTGTCACAACCCGGCTGAGGTACACGATAAGCCGTGGTTTGTGACATCGCGTCTCACGTTAGTCTTAGGCCTGTGCTACACCGGATTTTGGTACACTGTCGAGAAGCAAATAAGATTCGTTTCGCCGGGTCATACAGTCTCCATATGACCCGGCGATCATTTTCAGACGAGTTATTAAATCTATAAATCACAGTCCGCGCGATCAGATTAAAATCGACATTCGCCTGATCGAACGTGCGAAACGACTTAAAAAGGAATATTTCGGGCAAACGCGCGTCGGTCCGACGTGGACAACATCACAAAAACGTGCTCGTGTGTACAGATCGCGTCCGCGTCGTTTGAAAAATATAAATGCAGATTTTCCACGTCGAAAACTAGACGACCCGATCTTGTTCGGTGTCTGTGATTGGAAAATGCAGCATATTCTACACGATCTTCGCACCCCAGCTAGCCGGTGGTCTCTCTGAACCGTTCCCGTTTTTTTGATCTGATGATCCTGGATTTGTCGCAGGCGACATTTGGGTGACATTTGGTGCAAATGTTGTCCAACTACTCAGCTCCACAATGTCCGCAAGGCGGACGTGCTCTACGCTCCGTCCTTGACACTCTGCCGTCGCGTAGAACCGTCGAAATACTCCTGGGGCAACTCTATTCACATTCATATTTTCTTTATATGTGGACAATACAAAATATGAACGTCCAAGAACAGTGTGCTGAAGACCGCGACAGCAGATTTTTGCAATTCGAGCTGTTGGACTGCTCTCCGGGTACTTTTTTATTACCCGAGCATTTTTTTTTGTTTCCCTTTAATTTGAATAATTGGATTTATTGCACGCTGACGCGTGGACGACCTCAAGATCCTGCGTGCCAATGTTGATCCATGATCAAACATGAGATATATGACAATATATATGCTGTTTTGTACTGTGAAAATGCAGGTGTGCTGGCTCTTGGAATACTAAAGTCAGATAAAATAATATGATGTCTGGCTAAGTGTTTCGGGAGCCTGACACTGTGACACAGGCAGCACTGCAGGTGACATCCAGGCGAGGGGTGAAACTAAGGGTGCACCACTGAACCCTCCCAAGGGGGGGGGAAAGTCAGCATACCCGTGACACCACCTCACCCCGAAGGAGGGAGGTGCACTGCAGGGCCAGCCGGTACATCCGGACAGGCGGCTAGAAGAGATGTTCGAATGTTACTCTAAGAGGCCTTTTTCAACCTAGCTAGAAGCAATTCCATGCATTGGCGCTAGTAAGTTCTCACATCTCAAGCCCGATTCCAATTCTAGGGTTTTGGTGCTTCTCCGCTCACACTGCCGTTGATCTTGGGCAGCCAGACAGGGGACGAGCGAAATGCCGGCCAATCGGTGTCGTCTTCGCCGTCGAAGGCGGCGCCGTAGCAAGCAGGCTCCTCCAGGTCTTCAGGCAGCGGGTAGGCGGCATCGTCCGTGGTGGGCACCACTAGAGAACCGCTGCCGACCGTGTCGATCGCATCACCCGTAACCGGTGCAGGCAGGGAGAGGCGGGCGGAGAGTGC
Organism: Cymbomonas tetramitiformis; assembly: GCA_001247695.2. Lineage (NCBI taxonomy): Eukaryota > Viridiplantae > Chlorophyta > Pyramimonadophyceae > Pyramimonadales > Pyramimonadaceae > Cymbomonas > Cymbomonas tetramitiformis. The sequence goes on along the minus strand of LGRX02027796.1, from coordinate 49,798 downwards.
TGCCGCAGCAGGCTGCTCCTCGGGTGGAGCCGGCGGGTCCACCGCAGGGGGCGCTGCCGTGAGGGCGGCGGCGGATGCATTAAGCGGCGGGCGGGCAGTGGCCGCTCGCGATGTCTCCAAGTGCCTGTTGTTCGCGAACGCCTCGACGCACACGTACGGGCAGGCACCACGGGTGTCGGGGTGGGAATCCGTGACGTGCCACATGCGGAAGCAGACAGTGCAAGGAAAACCCGTACCCACCCACTTGAGGTACATGGAGTTGGGGGAATCGGAGGTCCATTTCCCCTCCAAGGGCGCGGCCGACTGCTTCTGCATGCGAAGTGCCATGGCAACAGGGGACCGCGGAGATGGGTTGGGCCTCAGGGTTGCCTGCTTAGGGCGGTACCCAGAGCCCTCGGGCTCGATGTCGGGAGCGGCAGAGGACGAGAGTGTGGCAAGGGGGCTCTCGTCCCGAAAGGCAAGACGGATGCGGAGAGCAAGGCGGGCAAAAGTGAAAACCGCACCCGCACGCAACTCGCGCAACACCACCAGGTACAGAGGGGCGACGTACGGCGACTTCTTGGCGGACTCGGACAGGATGTGCCAGAGGTCCATGACGCGGTCAGGGTCGCTGTAAGCCGGCTTTAGCTTCTGGTGGCGGTCTCCAAGCCGTCGAATTAGTGCAAGTTGTGGGGCGGGGTCCTCGATCTCGGTGAGGACAACCGCCCTCATCTGAGTCCAGAAGCGCATGCCGTCCGCGTCGGGCACACCCTCCACCTCGTACCGTAAGCGCTGAAGAGCGTAGCGGCCGTCAGCCGGGTGGTGGCGGGCACACTCGTGGTAGACGCTCAGCGCGTTGCCACGAAGCGGGTGTGGAAGGATGCTGAAGAGGATCTCGTTGATGGTGACGTGGTAAAAGTCATGGTCGTGCTCGAGGTCCAGGAGCTTGGCCGCCTCGCTGTAGGAGACGGGGTACAGCACGTGGGCCAATCCCGAGAGGAGGGCGTTGAAGTCCATGTCGGCAGTCGTGGTGTCCAAGGTGTAACCAGTGGGCATCTTGAGGCCAGTAGACTTCAGGAACGAGAGCAGGTCACTCCCATACTGAAAAGCGTAGGCGAGCTGCTCGATGTACTCATCCTCGCGTCCCTCCTCCACATGCGTGGTGGTCAAAACGTCGGGATCGTTGAAGTAGTCGAAAGCCGTAGGGGCGTTGACCGTAGATGTCGGTTTTGAGCGCAATGTAGAAGTCCCAACAATTCTGCGTGGTCTACGGGACGAGGCAGGGGTAGACTGCGAATCGGAAGGTGAATGTGACGGCGTTCCGCCCTGATGTGTGCGGGCAGCGCGCAGAGCGGAAGCGAGTCCCTCACGTCGAGTCGAAGCCATTGTCGGAATAAAATACTGCGGGTCCAGTTGTAATTTGAAGCACACGAAGTGTGCAATAAAAACAGCCGAAGATGTCGTAAAAAAGATGTTAAGATGTCGAGATGTCGGTTGCCGTGCCGTGACGTGCTGCGAGTGGTGCGGTGCGGCCGATGTCGGTTGCTGCCAAAAGATGTCGATAGAGTCGCGAGAAAGCGAAGCGGACCAGAGAGATCAACAAGCCAACACAAAGGTGCGTGGGCCGGTAACCTGATCAAACAGGAGATATATGACAATATATATGCTGTTTTGTACTGTGAAAATGCAGGTGTGCTGGCTCTTGGAATACTAAAGTCAGATAAAATAATATGATGTCTGGCTAAGTGTTCGGGAGCCTGACACTGTGACACAGGCAGCACTGCAGGTGACATCCAGGCGAGGGGTGAAACTAAGGGTGCACCACTGAACCCTCCCAAGGGGGGGGGAAAGTCAGCATACCCGTGAATCCAATCGCAATGTTTTTGCATGTTCTATTTTCATCGGCTCAAACGTGATCGTGTCATGACCAAGGCTCTCACTCCCTCTTGCATCAGCATCGTCCTCTCTTGGAATGCAATGGTCACATTCCTGATGATGGTGACTCGGTTTCCTCAGATGTCGATTTTCCATTCGTGACCATCGGGTATATGCTGCTGACGGAGAATATGCGTAAATGATTGGAGCAGAAACGAGCAGTAATTCCGGGCAGCACGGGGGAATCGGTAAAATCTTATGCACGGGAAACTTTCCCCAAGGGTTGCAGATCCGTAGGGCAGTAGGTAGACATATCGGTAGACCGTGCGCCGTACTATGAATACTACCATCATGACCCTTCACCCCAAAATATGCACTGTCTTCCGAGACGGATACCGGCACCTCTAATATTTTCTAACATATCCTACTAAGTTCCGATTATCCGGTATACAAAGTGAATGCCCTTGCTTTAGGACATGTTCCTAACAAATTTGTGGTTGGGGTAAAACATTCAATTTTCGCTTCCGATTGTGTCCATAATGTGAAGAATATCAAAACAGTTTCAAAACCAAAAGACTCGCAAGTGATCATATGTCGAGGACTAGTAATCTAATGGATCCAAGTCTTAACTCCGTGGCAGGCATAATGTTGTATGCGGGGCGAGAAAAAAAAACTTGCTGACACTCAAAGTAGGGGCGCATCTAATGCGCTGTCTGAAAGTACGGTGAAGCAAATGTCTATTCCTTTGTCAGCTATTCATAAGTGCTTCAATGTGTTAGAACTGGTACCGCCTACAACCCATCAACCCAATTCAATTTGGGAGACGAGTAGATGAGTAGATGCCCAAGTAATCGGTCCAAAAAGTGTACAAAAAATCCTCAATAGGCGTAACAAAAAGAGATGGCAGTAGTGTGTAGGTGTTCGACACGAGTCACATATTCAAAGACACCAATCAATACTAACCTAGAGCCCCTTCGAACTAGTACAATTTGAAATCAGTGCGGTTAACCCGTTATTTTACAAATGTAAGGGAAGACCTCATCAGCACGGACGTCATTCCATTCACCACCCCAGTTGCCGCCATGCATATAAAGCACGACTGTTGCGTAGGGTCCTGAATTGCTAGGTTCTCCCGTATGCCAGTTTGACCACCACAAGCTGTTGTCCGTCCAAGTCCACTGTCCTTCTGATTTCACGGCGCCAATTAGTGCTGACATATAGCGTTGCCAAGTGGTGTAATGTGCCGTCAACAAAGAAAACACGAAATCATTTTCTGCCGAATCATTGATACTCGCGAGCTCAGCACCCTCACCTTGGCAAGCTTCTTGAGCCTCTGATGGTGTAGCGGAAACGGGGTACAATCGATAACACGAGTTTCTAAAGGAACTCCAGTCACTTGTACAAACAAGTGGAGTCGTGGGTGCGAATGTGGGTGCAACGCTTGGTGGCTCACAAAGTTTGCCACTGTATCCTTCATGACACACGCAGACCCATTTATCCCCATCGTGTTGCAAATATTTCCCGTTCGGCTCGATACAAGTGGGTGGCTGAAGCTCAGATCTCAACTGACGTTGCAACTCCGAACTCAACTGCTGTAAAGCCGCTATATGTTCGCTTACTGTGATTACTTTTTCTCCAGCGACATACAATCCGTTGTCATAACTGACCACCATAGTTTCTGACAACTCTGCGTACCCTGCTCGTTTAGTATGAAACTTTATATACTCGTAGTTGGATCTCATGTCTGAACTGTTCTTTAATACTAAACCCGTCTTTGAGCAGTAGTCCTGGTCTCCACCATTCGAACAATGCACAAAGAATGCCGCATTGGAGCAAACGAAAGCCGCAATGACAAAGTTCGTAGACCTGAGCGCCGTACACCTCATATCCTGGCGCGCAAAACGACATCATACCGACTCTCGTTCACCACAACCGTGCGGCCGCACACAGCAAATTTTAACTCACTCAAAACATGCAAATGCCCCACGTTGGAAATGCTCAAACGTCACTTTCCATGTACCACAAATTCAAAGGAGGTTGCGACACCTCGTGTGAGTTTGCACTTAGAACTCGCCAAATAAATTATGACTTGATAAGTGACAGAAGCACCCGACTTATACTGTCAGAGTTCCTTCCTCTCTCTCTTCTCAACAGCCTCAAACAGCGAACCTCCCGGTCACCCACAAACTTCGAAAGCTAACAATAGAAGCTTCCGTTGTACGCAGATTTGCAGCCATGAAGAGTCTCGATAGGAGCAAGGTGAAAATCACGCAGATACGGAAAAGCTGGCCTATCGAAGAACGGATGAAGTTCGAGGAGAGCTCGCGTACTATCAAAACCAGGACTTAAAGCTCAGTGTTCCCAGCAAGCTATGAGAAGCACGCCCCAAAAACTGTAGTAGGAGCGGGTAGAGCCTTACCTGTTGCCCTAGCAGAGCCCCTATGCTATCTGTTTTGGCTGTATTGAGGCCCGTCCTTATAATCAGCTATGGGCTTCAGAGCGTGTCACCCGTGAAGGTCTCGCCCAAATGTTGGACGATTATTTGCTTTTTGGCATTTCACAAATAATGACTTCGCATGACCTCGCATGACATCGCCGGATGACAGTCGCGACAGGAGCCAATGAAATCGCTGCGATCAACACATTTGCTTTCCCAAGTTTCGGTGTAGCACAGGCCTTAGCCGTTACAGTGCCGTTACTGCTCTAAATTTAGATTCCGAGCAAGTAACTTTGTAGCGCTCTCCGCGGGCTTCCACATGGTGTGCTCGGATTTCCGTAGTTATAAACAGAAAAAAATCGCATAGCATATTACGATTGTGCATTGTAACCAATCGCAAAGCCTGAACCGGTCACTGAACAGATTCCTCCAATAAGTCCCTGAGCGCATGGCGCGCGTGCGTTATGCATCGTCCATTTTCTTCGTATCGTGGGAATCTGATCGTCGAATCGTGTAAAAAAATGGGGAAACGCAATAGGGAAAGGTCTAGCAAATATATATACATTCAGACCTTCAGTGACGGCTGAATTACTGAGGACAGACGGTCATACAACTGGTTCAAATACGAACTAGACATAGAGCTCTAGAGTAGCTCTAGGAGTACAGTAGTGACACTATAATGAAGGCGCGTTGCGTTGGACCCTCCCGTCTCCTCTTCTGTATCAATACGGAAAAGTTTTTTAAGACTGAGCCCAGTGGGGCTCCGCCCCCACCCCCAGCAAGTACACTTTTTTGGACTGCGCCCAGTGGGGGCTCCGCCCCCACCCCAGTACCCTGAACCTTTTTCTTTTAAACTGCGCCCACCGGGGGGGGCTCCACAACCGCCCCACAACCGCCCCCCTGGGGTTCAAACCTTTTTGAAAATACTGCGCCCCGTGGGGCGCCCCACACACAAACTCGTTACTTTCGCTTTTTTTGTTCATACATATCCTACATCATATGCACCTACTTTCGGTAGTCGTCTCGTATCACGGCGTGCCATGAATTTCTATCACATATGTTAGAGAGTCGTATATCGCGGAATGCGGTGATTCGATATCACATAATTTCGGGAGGCGTCTTGCACGGCGTGCCATGAATTCTTAGCACATATTTTCGAGAGTCATATGTTGCGGTATGCGGTGAATTGTTATCACATATTTTCGGGCGTCGTCCAGCACGGCGTGCCACGATTTCCTAACGCATTTTTTCGAGAGCCGTATACTGCGGGATGCGGTGAATTGTTATCACATATTATCGGTAGTCGTCTAGCACGGCGTGGTACGAATCCCTAGCACATATTTTCAAGAGTCGTACATTGCGTAATGCATAACAACACTTTGCACACGAAAATGGGGCAAGGTCATCTCAATCACGAAAAGCATACATTATTACGAGTCACTCGAAATTACGAGGGTTCTTGAGAAATTGTTCAAAGCTCGATGCCACCGGTTGCACCGATGCGGAGATTTCACCCCTACCACCTTGGCTACCCTTCGTCGCGCGAGCACCACTTTTCCCTTTCCCACGGCCGCCACGCCCTTGTCGTTCTTGAGTGACCGTATCGCCCGCGGCACGAGCACCACTTTTCCCTTTCCCACGGCCGCCCCGCCCTTGTCGTTCTTGAGTGACCGTATCGCCCGCGGCACCGGCTCCATTGCCTCTACTGTTGGGTTGTGCCTTTTTAGCGGATTTGCGACGGGGCATCCGTTTCACGGCCGGCGGTTGTTTCCATTCACGAGTCCGCCGATCAAATGCATCTAACCATCTTTGGAGCTCCGGATCCGGCTTAAGATTCAGCAAATGAGATAGCTTTGGCATTTGCCCATCGGGCCCGGGTAATATACGAATGCAGCTGGACTTCTTCACACGCGTCATCCCGACATAAAATGCTTGAAAGCATAGGTTGAAGACATTCTTCGGCGTTTGTCTTAGATCTAATATAATTTTGTCCACGGTTTGGCCTTGGAATTTGTGAAAGGTCAAGGCGAACGCAAGATCAAGCCCATGAGTTCGATAATATATCTTACTTTTGCGGGAGGCGCGATTCACGGGGAGTTCCTCGAGACGTTTGCAGATCTTAACTGGAAGTACGATGCTGCGCGGACGAGTGACATTCTCACGGATATTTCCCTGGCTCGCCGAGTCTCGAAGCTCGGGAGCTAATGTCGCTCGATCGGACCAGTTTGTGGAATCCAGATGCTCAATGAGAACATTGACCGCGTAAGGCTTGGCTCGATCCACACCTCCTCGCCAGGATTCGCATTGTTGATTTTCGCCGCATCGGTGGACCTGCTGTCATCTCGGAGAATCAGGCTGTGGAATTTGGCGGGCGTGCCGTTCGCTAAACCACGCGAAGGATTTAAGTCGTTGTTTAGAATAACATTCCAGGCGCACCGGCCACGAAAGTGCCTGTCAATTCGGGAAATTCCGACCGGATCACGTCTTCATGTCGGGAGTCCAAAAGTGTGGTTGCAATAGGTCGCTTCCAACGAATTATCGGTTGTCCACTGAGCCGCGCAAAATGCCGTGCACTCACATCATTGATAGCTTGTCGTTGCCGATTGCCAGTCACTGCCACCGTCGCGAAGAGCCAATCGCGGTCCATTTGTACATCCGATGCCGTGAGCACCTTCAGCCGGTCTAAATCGGACTGCGTAATGGGTCGTTCCTGCGAACGGCATCGTTCAATGAAGCGGACGTGATCCGGGTCACTAGCTGCTCGAACCTGCGTACGAACATCAACACACCAATAATGTTCGCGGTCGCATGCAAAAACCGCGGAAGGATTCGGTATTGAAAGAAAATAAGATTTCCAGGAGGTATTAAAGTGATCGGAAATACCTGTTCGGTTAATGGATAGCGCCGGATAGCTTGGAATAGACGACCGGCTTTCTCCGCCACATCAAATGATCGTTGGCCGGAAAAGACGTTTAAAGCTTGTTTGTACAGCGATTTTCCCACGGGGGCTAGTTGTCCAAAATCGCCCACAGCCACCACCGCTAGTCCCCCCCATTCAGTTTTGGCCTGGTCGCCGACTCGTCGGATTTCGGCACAACGATCTTGAAGATGTCCATACAAGCATGCCTCAACCATGGAGATCTCGTCGATAAGTAATATGTAGGCGGTACCGGGGCCAAGGCGCGCCGCGTACTCCGCCTTCGTGCCCGGATTCATGGCCTTTAAAGGCACCGCCCTGCAAGCTTCCGTGGGCTTCATATCACCCAAGTTATGAATGGTCCGCGCACCTGGGATGAGAGCCGCCGCAACCCCGGACGGAGCGCAGCAAACCACGGTGCCATCATGACCGGATAAAAAATTCGCGGCGGTGCACAAGGCTTTGGCGACGTAACTCTTGCCGGTGCCCGGTCCGCCGTCCCACAAGGAAGTCATCGGTGGAGGTGGAGGAGGCTTGCTCTGCGCCTCGGCGGCCAGACATAGGGATAACCATGACAACACGGGGGTGACCGCATCACGTTGACCCGCGTTTAGATCGGTGGTGATTAAAAACGAAGCTCCGTCGAAGTCGCCTACCACCATTATGGCCAATCCGCCCCACGTATCACGCTCCTCCATAGGCATTCCTTCCACCGCCAACCTCCTCGCACAAAGCTGTCGTGTAAGCGGGCGAAGAGAGCGGCATCGTCGTATACGCACTTTGGAACGAGAAGCAGTCGACATTTGAAGATGGCATGATCCGCTGGGATGGGTCCGGTGCCAAACACAGCGTCATATACGTTAGGGCACATCTCGTGAGCAAAGGCCCCGGATTCATCGGAGGGGGTGGAAGGCATGCGGAGGCATCCAATGTTGTCCGATGGAACGCCAAGACGGGATACCGATGAAAGAAATGTTGACACGCGAGGGTAAGGTCGTTTCGCGTCCGAAAGAATGACAAAGGGGCGTGCCGCTCGATGACGAGATCGACCGTCGCCTGTTTGTAGTTGAAGCCACCCAAGGAGGTGATCGAAAATCTTGGCCTCGGTCTTGGATTGAAAGTCGGCGGGACAAACTCGAATGTGAGGATCGACGCCTGCTTCAATATCATGAGGCGAAGCGGTCTCGTCCGTAGCGACAGTTCGTTGTTCCGGGATGGACGCGTCCGGCTCTTGTGCCATAACGTCCGCTACACGATTGGCATCTTGTTCGGTGTAGGATGAGACCAAATCAGGACGGCCTACGCGGGTGGGTCCCTGAACATCGGTGGACGGATTGTTCACGCGGTCATCGCCGGTCGCCGGCATGGTCTCGGTGTGAATCCGCTCAAAGAAGTCGACGGAGCCCTGCACAAACTTGCGCTCCGCTTTCAACGCATCAAGCCGAGAATCTCCATCAGCGCCCTCGGCATCTTCCAACACTTGAAGGTTGCGTGTACGGATTTCCTCGATCAACGCATCCAACTCCATATCTCGGTCACGCATAGGCACTTTCTCTCCAGTAGGGTTTGCCGGGGGAACGTACGGACCTTGACCTGTCTCAGCTGCGGTTTCAAGCGTTTCCCAATCCACGACCGCTCGGGCACGCCACTGGGTCAGAATCTTTTTCTTCCGCGAATTCACGTTGAGTCAAAAGGTCACATTCTCGACATACGCAAGGCGTGCCCGCATAATGAAAGGTGCATCCGGCCGGGAGGCGGCTTGGCACCAATCACAAAAAACGTCCCAGCCGGTGGCCGGACCCTTTAGATTTTGTGCTTCGACGGCGGCGGCGGAATCCATGCAAGCCGTCCATTCGGAAATATCCCAAGGTTTGATTAACGCGAGCATATATGCGCTGTATTTCTCGGCCTTCTTCGTCGAGGTCTTGTTCCCAATAATACGTGGTCCAGGATACTTAGGGGGAGGCCCACCTGCTAAGATGGGACATTTGAACTTAGATCGGATACGCTGCACGTGGGTGTCGTGCAAGGGATGATCGGGATGAAATCGAAATAGTCCGTTCTCAGGCCGTCCACGTTGAGGAGCCGGCATTTCGACAACCAAGCCGGTTTCGGGAATGTTCTGGACGCAGCGTGGAGAGGTCGGTCCCGGCATTTCTTCATCCTCCGGTTTTTTGGGTTGCCGCACCACATCCACAAGGGCGCCATACTCCACCAAATTCAGATTAGCTAACTCGTTACCCCGGTAAAGGTAATGCGTATGCTGAGCGACCGGGATCGGTTCACCGTCGATGTCACGATATACGGTAGCGCCGGCATCACCTTGCACTCTGCGAGCTTGGCCGATGACTTCCGCTTCCCCATAGTCAGGGACGACATCGTCGGCATCAATCCCGGGGAACATGTCGGCATCCTCGAGGTCTTCATCGTCACAATCGATATCATCGTCCGGTCGCTCTCCATGACCTCCGACGGTTTCGTCGCCTTGCGCCAAGCCAAAGCCTTGCTCGCTAGCAAACGCCTTAACCGCCGCCCATATGTGCACGTACCAAAAGCGCTCACTTGTCGGAACGGTTGGCAATCCGAGTAAGAAGGATGCCGCTTGTTCTACGCCAACTTCTTGAGCCCCCGTAATATTATTCAGAGTGCGCGTGATAACATGTTGAGCGGTTCTCACTTCCGTACCCGAATTCTCTGCAACCGAGGGCCGGTGAGCGACGGACTTAGTGGCCTCGTATAAGCAAGATAAGGTAATAGCGGGTTCCCACGGATCCTTCACCATATACTTGAACATATAGTAGCCAGCAGCTTTCGCCTGCTCCGCAGACCCAAGCATGTACATGGCCGTGTTACCCCCCATGACTGCGGTGAATGCACGATTGAAGGCCGTCATGAAGGTGTCGTCGTTTTTGGGTCTATAAGGTTCCCAAACTATTACGCGTTTGTCGGGTTCCACGAGAGGTGCATCGATGCTAAGAGTCGCAGGGTCACGAAGTTCACGGGGGACAATAGTCTCCGCCTCCATCACGTTGAACCGCGTAATTCCTTCGGTATCCACGTAGGAATCATTGCCATCACCAACCACAATGAGTTCGGTTGGCCCAGTATCCTGGGTACGTAGAGCTTGAGGCATGCATAGGCGACAACCGTATCGACCGTTTGGCGGCTTCCTACAAGTGAAGGTGTGTCGGTCATGCCGGTTCGAATAAGCCGACACTCGAGCCCAGCGAACATCGAACGGAGTGCCGTTCCGAGTATCCGGCGGCGGCGCATCCGGCGGCGGAGCGTTCTGATAGCACGGAGAACATATTACCTCGGGTTCCCGATCCAGCGGTTAGGGGGAATCGTAGAGTGCGAGCCGAGGTGCGGCTCTCTCTGCCGGGTCCTCTTTGGCGCGGCGTGCATGAACTTCTTCATGCGCCCATGTGGGCAAATGTGCTTGCACTATAGTGTCGAGCACTTTTCCGGCTCTGGAGGCGAGCTCTGGATCCTCGGCTATCTTCTCCAAAATAATGCCGGCGATAGCGCATCCAAAGAGGCAACCGTGTAAGTGCAGAGCGCCCCGCTGTTGGGCTTCAATTACCGCCAAAAATGCGGCAAGCATGCCCCCAAAAACGCACGGATCCCGAGATCCCAGCGGTTGCGTTCGCTTTGTGTCTCCCTCGAGATGCAACCCCAAAAGACCTTCGACGGCGGCCTTCATCAAAATTCTGAAACTCTCGGCCGCGGCAGCGGGGTGTTCAGCTAACAAGGCGGCGCGTTGTGCTGGCGGGGTTTGGATAGCAAATCCGAAGCCTTCCTCATCGGACGGCTTCATGGGGTCCTTCGAGGATGGCTTACAGAAGCGGATGGTGAGCATATTGTCCATGTCCGGTGGGGATATCGTGATGAAGAAGGTGGGGTTGCCATACATGTAACTCATGGCCATCATCTTGGAGATGTTCTGCGCTCGCTCGCCGGGCCCATAAGGGACAATCCCGCCACTCAATCGGAGGATGGGAGTTATTTCCGCCAGAAGTTTTTTGGCGGCGTCACTTTCGGGGTCCTTGGCCGCTTCCTCTAGGGCCTTTCGAAAATCGGGTCGCCGAATGATCTCCATAAATCGATCGATGGAAGCATCATCCGACTTTACTTTCGCCGCGACCTGGCGACATGCTGCGTGGCGTTGGGCTTGATTGAATAACGTGAGAATAACATCGGCGTTGTCGAAGCGGATGTCATATTGCAATAACAAATGCCGTGTATGGCGCGATGACAATGACGACTTCGGCAAACCATGGTGCGCAGTAAAAAATAACCACGGGAATGCTCCATAGAAGAAGAAATCGTTCTCCGTGAATTCGTTGACGGGTTTGTCGCCAAAAGTGATTGGCACCTCTTGCACCGCCGCTGGACGAGCACAACCTTCCTGGCGTGGAGGTGGCGAGGTTCCTGAAAACAAACAACACGAAAGCATTCAAAAACTTCCGCCGGGCCGCCAAAATCATGCGGGGAATCAGTGGGTCATTTTAAGAATGTGGACGGGGCGGTGGGTGTGTTTAAGACTCCGCCCCCTCCACACCCCCCCCCGTTACTCTGGAATTCTTTTTTTGAGACCGCGCCCCGTGGGAGGGCTCCGCCCCCTGCTCCGGACTATTTTCTAAGACTGCCCGGGGGGGGCTCCGCCCCCACACCCCCTGCCAAATTTTTTTTCGGACAACGCCTTGGGGGGTTCCGCCCCCCACACCCCGCCCCTCACTACACAATTTTTGTGAGGACTAGGCCTAGGTGGGAGCAGCGCTTACCGCCATGCGTTCCTTCATCAGGCTCCCCACTACCAGCATCCGTTTCCGGAGATATTCCTTGAACCGCTTCCATAACAGCTTGCACCGGTTGCTTCTCGTTAACAGGTCGTGACATAAGCAACACGTTCCCAATTCCACCGGCGTCCTCGATCTCGGCTGCTTGAGAGCCTTGCTCATCGTCCGCATGAGGCCGTACGTGGGCGACATCCGATCCAACTCGTCGCTCCATGTGAATTGTAGTGTCATCGGTATACTCCAAACACGCATCTAGTACTCTGTCGGGCAGCGTACGCAGTGCTTCGAGTACCCGTGGATCGCGGTCGTCCAAAATTCGTGTTCTCGGCATGGACGTCTCAGTAACATCGACATTCCCTTGATGCACGACGTTCGTTGTCCCCGGCAAATCGAAATCGTTGTATGCCGGATGCCCCATGTGAATGAAGGCCTTTAACCACATAAATACGACTTCCGGACGCAGTTCTTTGTACGCCGGGGCTAACTTCAGGCGTGCCGCTGCCCATTGCCCAACCTTGCCGACAAACACGAATGATAATACCCGATCCAAGTCAAGCCGAGGCAGGCTGTTAGCGCAAAGCATTTGTGCACCATCATGTTGCATGGCGATAACGTGTCCACGAATGGCCGAGCGCGCGGATGTGTGGTCGAAGCCACTAGGTACAGTGAGCTTGACCACGTTCATGAAAGGAACCACGCGTTGCAACACCATTTTCTCAAAGAGATGTAAAGAAGGCAGTCCACTATAGCCATGGTACGTGCACGGGGCCCGCGACGGATGACCGTAATCATGTCCGGCGGCGATGGAAAGTGCTGGCTTTTTGTCGGTATCCATCTTCTTGACGACATTGAGGCATGGCAAACACAATGTGGTCATCTCGACGCCTATCGCATTCTCATTAGCTTTGACATACACCAAGTCCGGCTGAAGATAAAACACACGCCCTTCGTGGCGTGACTGGTACCGAGAGTAACAAGAACGATACGCTCCAAACGCCAAGTAAGCGTCACGCTCAACCCGTGTAAGCTCGACGCAGGAGTCATGCAACTCGCTCAAAGGGATATCTTGGCGGTATTCACGATCGACATCACGGATGCCACACGATGCACACGAAGCCAAAGTCCGCTTATTAGACGTACTGTCCACATACGCACTCACACATCGCTGCAAAATATCGTCCGTCACCACCGCGGCGTCAATCTCTTTCACATAACTTTCCCGTACATCCGGATCGGAAAGTTCTTCATGTCGGCGGTATCGTGCGATGCCCGTGCTCTCCCATAAGGCAGCGACCGCGATGTTTGGCCATTGCTCGAATCCCGCCAAGTCTTGCGGAGTTGGGAAGGCTGAAGCTTTTGGGAGGGTTTCGTTTACGTGCATTCGCCGTTCTAACTCGTCTCGCCTTTCATCTTGACGTTTCTGCTGCGCTCCTGCGGCCTCGCCTTCCTTCACCCCGGTGAGATGAAATGATGCGGTGAGATGAAATAATGTGGTGAGATGTAAGAATGCGGTGAGATGTAATAATGCGGTGAGATGTGATCATGCGGTGAGATGGAATAATGCGGCGAGATGTGATCATCGGGTTGGGAGCGTCGGTCTCGTTCACCTTGAGCCTCGGTTTCCTTCACCCCGGGTTGGGAGCGTCGGTCTCGTTCACCTTGAGCTCGGCTTTCCTTCACCCCGGGCTGAGAGCGTCGGGCTCGTTGGCGACGAGCGTTGGAGCTCCGCCGCAAGGTTCTCGGGGTATAAATCGATGGTGAGGATGAAGTAAGGGAGCTACGACGCTTTCCAGCCCGCCCTCGGCCTTTCATACGCAAGTGTCGCTCAGTCGACAACTGTTCACCGTGCCTCAAGATGCGCTCGGAGATGGTGGATCTGGCGGGGGCGATGTGAACGAAGGTATAGCTGAGAGGTTCGTCTTTAGAAATGAATGTGGCGTTGAGCAGCACGTAGACCCCGCAATCGATGTTGTTATGTTGCTGAGGGGCGTCAACAGCGGTCTGCCTACACCAAGTGACACCCGAGAGGCGTGCAGAATTGTGTGCGGCGAATTCCTCACGCATAAATGTTTCTAGATTGATGAAGCAAATATCCTCGGGATCGTGCACGTTGCACATGGAATCGTACTTGGTGATGCAGCTCCGTGGAACGTCAACCACGAATAATGACCAATGCCCCGGGTCCCCAGGATGGTGGATAGGCACCATGAAGATATCGCAACACGTTATGTCATACCCCAATGCGCGCTCGGTATTCCAACTGCGCACATTGCGGCTGTACACGGGGGCGGCTTGTGGGTCTATGGCCATGGGCTCCTGAGAACCAGGTGGTGTAATGTCCACGAACGTGTCTCCCACTAGTTGCACCGCGTGCGTCCGATGGTCGGGGTTGAATACTTCCGTTAACTTCGTATAAAACCTAGCCGAGAAATAGTGGATACGTGGGGCCTGGCCAGATGATTGTCGTTGCTTCTCGGCGTGACGTAGGTACGCTAGATACAAATCCACAATTTCGTCATTTAGCATTCGCCCGGGGAGTAAACGGTCCATCGGGCTTGGTGCATGCGCAGGCGACGAGATGCAAGGAACCGTACCCGGAGATGGTATCGGCGGTGGGGTAGGCGTAGGATTGTCCGTCGTGGTTAAACGCGCAGATCGAGTGGTATCACACCCACCCCTGAAAGCTTGGAATAAAGTAAGCGGTCGTAGAGGACTTAGTGGCTCAAACCGAGCGGAAGTCTTGGACAAGGGTTCGGAACGTGGGGTGGTCGTTTGCAATCCAGACGAATTAGAAGAACGTCGAATAGGAGTCGAAGACTTTCGGCGCGAACGTGGAGTACTGAGGGTGGCAACCGAGGCGGGCGCCTGAAAGATAAAGGGCTCCGCGGCGATGGCCGGAGGGGGCGATACGCCGGCGTCGATGCGCATGGTCACGGCTTGCCGCGCGATCTGCGTGAGTGTTCCACCATCATCGGGGTGGGATATGTCGAGAGGTGGGAGACATAGCACAGGAACGGCGTCAGGTTGATCTAGCCCGGCGGTGACTGAGGCGGCCGCTTGGAGAGAGTTGGGAGTAGCGTCGACCGCCGGAGGAGGAGATATGCCGCCTTCAGTGCGCATCGCCACGGCTTGCTGCGCGAACTGCGTAAGAGTTCCGCCCGCATCGGGGTGGGATATGTCGAAAGGTGGTTGACGTAACACAACCATGGGATCGGGCGGACCAAGCCTGGGGGCGACTGAGGCGGCCGCCTGCATAAAATTGGGAGCAGCGTCGACAGCCGGAGGCGGCAAGAAACCGCCTTCGACGCGCATGGCCACGGCTTGCTGCGCGATCTGCGTAAGTGTTCCGCCATAATCGGGGTAGAAAGAGTCGGCGAGAGGAGGTTGACGCAGCACAACAGCGGGGCCGGGCTGAGCGGGCCCGGAGGCGACGGAGGCGGCTGCTTGAAAGGGGCGAAAGATACCCTCGTCGATAAGCATGGCCACGGCTTCCTGAGCAAGTTGAGTGGTGGGTAGTGGATCGTCGACCTCATGGGCGGAAGGCGGTGCTTGGACAGGGGCATGGTCAGGTCGAAGTATCGGTGCCTCGCGCACACCCGTAGTCGCCACGGCCGCATCGGCGGAGGGAGGAACGGTGGCGGCCGTAGGTAACATACCGTTGTCGAGGAGCATGGCGAAGGCCCGCTGAGCAAGTTGGGTTAAAGGTAGTGGATCGTCGACCTCAAGGGCGGAAGGCGGTGCTTGGACAGGGGCATGGTCAGGTCGAAGTATCGGTGCCTCGCGCACACCCGTAGTCGCCACGGCCGCATCGGCGGAGGGAGGAACGGTGACGGCCGTAGGTAACATACCGTTGTCGAGGAGCATGGCGAAGGCCCGCTGAGCAAGTTGGGTTAAAGGTAGTGGATCGTCGACCTCAGGGGCGGAAGGCGGTGCTTGGACAGGGGCATGGTCGGCTCGGAGTATCGGTGCCTCGCGCACACCCGTAGTCGCCACGGCCGCATCGGCGGAGGGAGGAATGATGGCGGACATATCATGGTCGATGTCCATAGCCACAGCCTGTTGACGAGTTCTTTGTGGGGAACGGGCGCGTCCCATCAACCGTGCACGTTGTCGTTCACGGGACGCGATAATACGGCTTGTACGAGTCCGTTGCAAGTGCTCGCGCCTCCACGACGCGTTCGGTATCCATTGCTGCCCAACACCGGCCGTCGTGGTGAGTGCCACCTGTGCGGGCGTCGTGGAGGAAGGGGTTATCGTGATGGGGACCACGTACTCCATGGGAGCGATGCTCTCGTCGAAGATCGCATCATGAGAAGTAGGATTCGCGGCGGAGTACACCATCAAACAACTACATGGGAAGCGTGTAGAGGGGGAGTATCCTTATTAAATACAACTGTATTCCTTAAGTACCTTCTGTATTTTCCCAGGATTTCCCAGTATTTCGGAACGCTTCCCATGTAGTGAGCACCTACGGTTATCTATGGCAAATCTGCATAAGCCGACACCGTGACCGCCTACTTACCGCCCACGCCAGTCTTGCATCGCTCGCTTCCCCAAGCTCGCTAACATATATCTATTGTGTTCCAAAGTGAGAATATATTACTATAGTATTAATCCCCGGTTTGGAACATTAGAATTTTCTGGAATTCTGCGACAATATCTGAAATTGTGTTTCTGGAATTCTGCGACAATATCTGAAATTGTGTTTCTGGAAAATCTGTGACAACCCCGCTCTTGTGTGTTATGTGTTCCGATGTGAGATTATATTACTATAGTATTAATCCCCGGTTTGGAACATCCTATGGCAGATCTGCACAAGCCGACACCATGTGTCATAATTAGAGAAGTAGTATTATAGTAAATATAAGTTTCTGTTTGTGACACAGTCCGGTGGTACACATCTGGAAATCTGCGATTTGGCTCCGGGAACAATCTTTGATTGTTCCTTTTATGGTTTGTCATAATTAGAGAAGTAGTTGAAAAAGTGAGGCAATGGTTACCTAAAATATCGGGCGTTTCATGCTTTTTTTGCGATCGCACCGGGAACAATCTTTGATTGTTCCTTTTCCTTGTCATAAACTGAGAATGGTGTATATAGTAATTTTAAGTTTCTCTTTATGACAAAACTTGATTCCTTTTTCTCTTCCGATATCTTATCATTAATTCTAAAAAATCCCCCCGAAGAAATTACGGGGCTGGAAGAACAGGAGTTAACTTCAAGAAAAATCTAATAACATCGGTGTTAAAATTTTGATACAAAGAAGAAATACTAAGCTCCAAATCAGTCTCATCAATTAAATTTGAAGATGCAACTATTGTATCTTTTTGTGCTTCTGTTGTAAAGATACCTAAACCTTCACAAATCAAAATATACTTGTCTATAATATTCTCATTCACAGCTGTATCAGCGTGTTGAATTTTGAAATTAGCTACTGGAGAACCGGTTTCAGATCCTGCTAACTGAAATTCACACAATACACCAAAAGTATTTGAAGGGAATGTCAATATTCGAGTACCTTGACCAGCTGTAGGTTGTATTCTAGGAAACTTAGACATATCAAGATTTTCATATTGTAAAGTTTTTGTTGTTAACTTATTGCAATCTATATCATTACAACCTATGATATCACCTAACATGTTAATTCTAAAAAATTGATTTGATGGTATAATAGGTCGTTTACGAAACTCCAAAGCATACACTGAATTAACTTCTGATAATTCAACCAGTGATGTATTCAAATCTATAAATGTTGAATCAGCAGATTTTGACCCTTGTAATTCTAAATTTGTCTCGGAACTTAATTGTGCAACGTTGACAATTCCACCATTGATTCTTGCATTTCCATCTACTTCTAAACCGGAAATTTTTACACTTGCTCCAGCGGTTGCCGGTTCCAAAACATTATTTGTTTCGGTCCATTTTGAACTTTGTACAGGATTGTATGTTTGACCATTAACGGTATCACATGTTAAATTCTTACAAACTAAACTTTGTCCAAAACTTGACATATATCATATGTACCTATTTAAATTTCACGCGGTATCGTTTAAAGTGTTTTATATGTGATATACCTAACAATCCTATAGCGTTAGGATAAACCAATACCGAGCCTTCTGTGACTTCACCGGTCGCTGGTAATATTAAAGGAACGTCGGAATATTGTGTTGTGGCAACCGAACCGCCTATACCGGTAGCACGTTGTGGTTGATTATGATAATCGGACGTACCGTCTGGTTTAATTATTCCTATAAGTCTGGCATCTGCTGTGCTCATTTGGGTGGACGTTGCCCCTGTATCATATATTAAAATGGCGTTTGCACCGGTCCCACCCTCTAATGATACGTTCACCCTAGATTGACGTTGATTTGTTTTTGCTTTTGTTTTTGGTAAGTTCTGTTTATTATATCTAACTACGTTTCCTTGGGCGTCAGCAATATTTCTTACCTTGCATCGAGTATTTGCAAGTCTACCATTTACAATACCTTTTATTCTCATACCGACCCCATCTTGAACGACGGTTTCACAACTTGGTAAATTAGGATTATTTCGCTTTACAGGCATTTACAATATATTTACAATTTAAATGACGGTTGTAAATAACATATAACTGCATTTGGCGATGCATGAGTTACGGTTTCCATACAACACCCGATTACACCATTAGTCGCCGCAACTGCCGAAGAATTGACAACACCATTTGCTTGAAGTCCTAAAAGCTGACCCTTGGTGTACGATCCATCAATACAGTTAACAGAACAGAAACCGCTAATTAGTACAAAACAAGAATTGCCTGCAAGACTATCTTGGACACATACACCAATGACGGCCACATTGGTATTAGTAGTGGTGTTGATAGCGGCATATGGCTTGACACCATTAATGTTAGTGCTTACATCGTCAAAAGAAAGAACAGTTCCTGATGTTATTGTAGAAGCTGTTGTGTTTACCATCGTATACACTTGGCCTGTGAATGTGTTTGGTGATGTAGTCTTCCTATAAGCACTTGTGAGTTGAGTTAATGGAATACCATCAGTTGTTATTGAAGATGTGTCTGGTGTTGTGTAAGCCCAATCAATACTGTTCGTGATTCTTATGGCAGTTGTATCCAAATCAGAAGTAAGGTTAATTGAGCCGCCTGTGTTACCAACAGCAAGAACTTGTGATAAACTCGGTATACCACCACCACTTGAAACAGGGCCGTAACGTACCTCGTTGGATGCTGTATCGTAGTGGAGCATTTGTGACTCGCTTGCTGGGTCGGGAGACAATCTAATAGGTCTTATATAACAACTATTAGCAACACCGGCATTCAGTTCAACCCCGCTCGCGTTTAAAACGATTGTGTTATCGGTGTTTACGGCACTCTGAGCAGAATTTTGTGCAGCCAACGCACCAATGTTTATGGAACTTTCACCGGCTGTATATTCACCTGCATATTTTCCAATGTTCACTGCTGCATCTTTGCAGTTAACCTGACCACAGTCGTCGCCAATAGACACGACATAGTCACCACAATTACTATTACACGAACCGGAACCAATCGCAATCGTATCATTACTTGTTGTATTGTTAATGGACAATGCATTCCTACCTATAGCGATAGAACGGTCTCCAATGTGGTCGGCGTTTGTATACCCTTGAGTTTGTTCTCCGATTGATACTTTACCAAAACCACCTAAGGCTGGCACTGGTTTTACCACTGGTAATACCTTTACCGGTATTACCCGGTAATTTTACCGGTAATACCAAGGCCCATAATCCTTTACCATGCTCTAGTGTGGTAAAGTGCCAAATTCCCAAAATCCTTTACCATTGGTAATACCATTTTGGTATTACCATTGGTATTACCACCTGGAATCACGATTTTACCCCATTTTACCCCTGTGTTACCATGAATCCGTGACTACCATACCAGGTCACCAGCCGCCATCCATGGGTAGTGGTTCCGTGAATTCGTCTCATGGAAACTTTACTCAACATTTTCGTTGACGGGCCTGCGTGGCGGTGCCATACCCATTTAAAAATGTCGGAATCGGACATTTGGGGCAGTGCGCAAAAGTGTGTGTATAGATAATGTCCTCGTGGGGGCAGTGCGCAAAAGTGTGTGTAGAGAGAATGGCCTCGTGGGGGCAGTGCGCAAAAGTGTGTGTAGAGAGAATGGCCTCGTGGGCAAGGTTTTGAGAGTCCCTCGCACGTCGGTATTACCACGGTATTACCCAGTAAAGTATTACCGGTAATTTTACCGGTATTACCAAGGCCGAAAATCCTTTACCCGGTAAAATGCCAGCCTTAAAACCACCAGAACCACTTTCAATTCTAAGATTATTCCCACTAAGTTTTTCTTGATTGACAATCATGGTACCTGTACCTGTATATGAAACATCGGCGACACTGCTTGCAGCCCCTCGGGTGGTCACATCTTGAAGTGTAGATGTATCAGGTTGAACTGGGAGATTTGTTAACGCTGACCCATCACCCACAAATGCAGAAGCACTAATACTAGTTGTGGTCGTGCTACCTTGGTCAGTGACCGATTGTAGATTCTGATTTGCACCAGAAGGTAAGTTTGTCAAAAGGCTTCCATCTCCGCGATATTTGCCTGCAGTCAATGTGATATCACCGCTGTTGAGCACGAGTGGACCGTCGTTGATTAATAGACCACTGCCGAATGGCTCTATATTGATTGTCGTTTGCATACATGTAATTTCATTAATACCGGTTTCCCCAATTGAGACTCGTGTTTGTTCAACAGGATCCAAGCTTTTAATCTCAAACGATGCATCGAGGTCATCGAGACCTGCTGAAAATCGTGATTTGGAAACCGGGTTGTTCAACACGAAGTCGTTGAATTTGATTGATGTGTGTACTTTTAGCGACCCATCTGTCAACAAGGACATTTGTTCTCGTTCATTCAATGGGTCTTGAGTATCTATGAATTTGATATCGTTCTGATAGCGTATGTCCGAGCCGATATGCATGGTCTCGAGCGGTGAGTCTACGCTGCCTATAGTTTGGCACACAACTGTATCGCACGTTAGTGTATCGGTTGTCCCTGGGGCTGCTACATAGTCTTTGCCGTTAATTTTTTCAACTATTAGATTTGAACCGAAAGCTGACATTATATATTATACTTTTTATATTTTATCCTGTATTCCGATAAGATGTTGAAATCACATACCAATTTCCTGCCTGTATACTTGTTTTTTCGCCTGATGCAATTAGAGTGACGCTCGTTATACTTTCGCCATTGGTTGCACCATTTTTCAACTCAATATCGCCGTCAATTGTGTCTGAATATCCATTTATTCTGTCACCTGCAAACTTTTGAAGAGTCACTATTCCGCCCGTTTTGGCTGTTCCGTTATAAATTGTAAACATTTTACCTTTGATAGCAGGTAGACATTCCGGCAACCGAACAGTTGAAGCAGTATCACCTAATATAATTTGATTCTGTACATCATCCTTTGTTAATTGTATCAATGTTCCATTTCTTAGTGTTGTGCGAAACGTAGTATTGGCATAAGTCAAGGTTTTTGCATTCAATTCATTTCCGAAAGCTGACATTGTATATACTAATCTATGAAAAAAACAAAGGTACAGGTTGCAACAATCGACTATTCAATGGATGCTCCATCGGAAAATGGAACATTTCCATCTTTTGAGAAAGCTTTTCACCATGCCCCAAAGTATAACTTTTGTATCCCGCCAAAGGATGAACGTTGCTTATCCTGAATGGTGGATATGTGATGTCATTGATTGTTTTACACGGGAGTTGTTGCATCATAACTGGTCTAAAACCTGACATTTGAAACATCGTCGCGGTGTGAATCTGTTTGTCCACGTTCGGTCCTACATCTTTTATCATGTTGTACCCAACCAATCCTGGTTGTTGAGCCATGTTTGTATACTATTAACCGCTTTTTAAAATACCGTTTCGATCACACGGTTTTGACCGATACGAAGAACTGCGGTTGTTTCGCAAATAATCATGGTTTCGTTTCTTGTAAGTACCGTTTGTAGCGGGTCTGCTGGTGACGCAATAGAAGTAGAAAGGTACATTGAACTCGAAAGTCCTCTGCTATCTAAACCAGTTAAATTTCTTACACCCATTTCTGAGGGAAGATTCAAACGTACCATAGGAATGAACTGATTATTGAGCCAATCTTCATAACTGTTAATCTTACAACCCGATAGCGTACCGTAGTTGTCCGCTTTAGAGATAGTCAGCAGATTGAATGCTGCAAGAGGGTCGACTCGATAGTTAGGCTCAAACAAGTTGTTGATATTGAACTGTAGAGCACCCAATCCACCTGCTGAAAACTGAAAGTATGAGGGTAGGTAGGCTGTTCCACATGTATTTGCCAATTTGATAAGTCCTTTGTTTTTTTCTCTATAATCACTAGGCCTTTGCACAGCATATATGTTATTAATGCATTGTGAACTTAAAGAAAACCTTGTCGATTTGGCCATACCACCAGCTCCTTCGAAAAAAGTAAAATAATTGTAATACGGAATCTCCAAAAATCCATCACGCAATTTTGATTCCACCGCTGCGTCGTAGACCCCTGAACTAAACGTGATCGTCTCAACGGTAAAGTAAAGTTTGTCCAATTTAAAATTGCCTTTCGATACTAATTCTTCTTGAGCTTTCGCGTCAATTGCAAAACCAGGCGTTTTTGTTTTTTGCCAACACCCGAGGACTTCTGGACCTGCAAGGTACAATCTGATTTGGATTGGAGGAAGTAGACTCGTATCAATGTAGGATGGTTCAGCTTCACCCAAAAACGTTAGCCATTGATTCAAAATGTATGGACGAGGTGTGCTGTAGAAGTTTTCAGTTGTATTTATTTCTTGGTTTTTCAAAACCCTTTGATAAGTCATTTCTTTGCTAAGAGTGGTTTTGATAGTATCAAGTACGCAACTGACCGTGTTGTAGGATTGAAAACCAGTGGTCAACTGCTGCCCTCCGGCGAAAATTTCCAGTCTTTGAATCAGTTTCTCGATGCCATTGGGGAGCGTCGTGATAAGTTCATCAGCATCATCTTCGTCGTTTTGAAATGCTAAAGGCGTTGTACAGGAACCTAAACAATGCATGGCTAAACTCTTCATGTTTACAATTGAATTAACGGGTAAATTTAGTGTAATAGTACTATACCTTGATGCTTCGGTAAGATTAGTAGTCTCTAATCTGAAGTAATTAGTTGAATACGAATTCATTTTCGATAAGCCGTAGGCCAAAGACATTGGGAGGCTCATTTTTGTATATATATTATAAAGATTATAAAATATCTGAGAGACCAGCAGGTGCCAATTCTTCAACTTTAATACTTAAAGAATAATTGATAGAACCGTCTGACGCTTGAGTCGGAGATGCCAATGTGATTAATCTTGCTTTGGAATCTGTAAGTGTGATTCTAAATGAAGTAAATTGAGACCCAGACACTTCAATAACAAAGTTGTCGTTTGGATCTATGTATCTTATGAAATCTGTCGTCGTGTCACTAGGCAATAGTATTTTCGCCCAGATATCAGAACTGATCATTTCGTTATTGTTTGTAAAAGTAGAAAGATTGGTTGATTCAATATTGTGTGTTGGTAACGATGTGACCCTAAGGTACAAGGCGTCGTTGGTTTGAATGTTGCAAGGGTATATCGATTCACATAAGCTGTACGCTACAACATAACTTGTTTGAAACAAGTCTAAGAGCTCAGACACTGTACTCATACCTGCCGTACTGCGGTTAACACGACCACCGAGTACTTGGTCGGAATCGTTGTATTTGCCTGCTCTGGAAACTGAGGTATTTAAGGCGGCGTCTAAAGGAGACCCAGGTATAGCTTGAAAATCGCCGCTGACACTAAAAGCTACAAACTTTACATCGGGCTGTGGTGGTCTTAATTCTATACGAAATTTGTTCTCATAATTTAAGGCCCCGCCGTTGTCCTTGTCATAAGTGATAGTAACTGTGTTTATCGTGCCACCGATGGCAGCTTTTATTGCGGTGGCCAGTTTAGATGTGAATTGATCCAGCTCTGTATAATTTGCATAAGGTATTTTTACTTCCGTTAAAGTATTATTTGCCATATCACCCACATAGAAGATGCCATTGGTCTCGTTAATACTATACCATGTCTTTGCACAAGAGAAAGTATTCAAAGTTAATCTCAATTTGGTTTGTGCTCGGTAACTTATCAGCTGAGTGGGTATGTTCATTTGCAAAACACGTGCGTCTCCATTGCTGTTGTCTTCGGAAGACAAGAATAGCGTTCTTGTGCTAATTACGCTCATCTATATTAATATAACAATTATCTTTTATGGAATCAACAGTATCTCTGTCTAAAGGTTTCGGTTCCTCAATATTGCCGTTGTACAAATCATCGTAATAGTCTGGACGTTTGATATAATCATCAACAAGCAATTCTACATGAGCTTCTTTAATATCGGGATATTGAAGTTTGGCTAAGCGTATCAATTCTTTGCGATCCATCTTATTATCATATAAATAAAAAGTTTACCGATGTTCCAATGTGAGGATATATTACTTTAGTATTAATCCCCGGTTTGGAACAACTCCTTGTCTTGGTCAGCACGACCAGTGGCTTGGCGTATCATTTCCGTGATTGGGTCATAGACCGGCACTTGCGTTAATGGTTTTTGTTCTATAAGACTCAATCCTAATTTTTCACGTATGTAATTCTTCTCGACCAAGCTTTCTTTAACACCCATTACATTCATTAAATCTGTGAAGTTTACATTTGGAGTTTCTGATAATAAGATTGGTTCTAATAAACCTTGAGTGGTCCTAAATATATGTTCGTCGTTAGTGTCAGTCGGTGTATAATAGCCAAGGTACGCTCCCACAGCCGAACCCGTCATGGCGTTTCCAAACCCATATCGAGACCTTGCTGTACTGACTCGCGTAGACTCCGGTGTATCTGAGTACATTTGTTCCACGCTATGCAATTTTGTCAAATTGCTTTCCGTACCTACCTTTGGATTGACATGTACGATATCATAATTGCTTTTGGGATGTGGCTTCAATCGTGCCGGCAAGGATATCAGATCACCTTCAGTTGAGTATAATACTTGCTTTTCGGTCGGAGTGTTAATCGGTTCTTGCAAAGGATTTATTGCTGGGTTAAAATGATGCCCTTCCACATTGTTTATCTCCGATATGTAATTGCTTTGACCACCGCCGTTACTATGCCCGGTAACCGATAACTTATACCCACCGTATTTCATTTTGACATCGTCAAATCGTTGTTGTGCTTCTTGATATCTTGATGTACTACGTTGTTGTTTCATCAATGTCAAAAGATTTACATACCAATCTTCTACATTTTGTCCACGTGAGATGTCCTGGGCAAGAGTGTTCAGACTTCCAAATTCTGCATCAGAGCCTCGATATGCAATAATAACGTCTTGGCTTTTAGGATTGACCAACGTTGTAGAGTTTCTACCCGACAAACTTCGGTCTACGTAATAACCCGGAAGTCCTTTCATGATACTTTTCAACCGACCTCGGTCACCATAGCTATAAGCATAAGAGACATCTGATGCTCGTGCATATTTCGTTTGTGTAGAATCGTCCTTAGATGTAATGTTAGGACCAAATACTTTGTTTAAAGCGGTACTCGGAAATTTCACTGCGTCTTGACTGAGAGCATTTAGCAATTTTGAGGTGTCTCTTTGTGTATACTTGTCAACATCGTCAGGTTTCATGATTGGTTTACTCTTGACTGTGACCATAGATTTGAAAGGTGCACTACTATTGCCAGGCCCATCACGCGTATGTAGTTGTTTATCATTTTGATGATCAACAAAATTACTAAAATAACTACTAGATGGTCTACAATAAACGTTCGATTGATAGCTTTGATTACAAGGAACTTGCATTACTATTAAGGATCTTTTTCCTTTTGTTTGTATGGGGATGAAACGTCTTCTCCAATAACAAAATTAACTACTTTTCTCAAGGGACTTTGTGTTGATTGGGCTCGGGTCCTGACACCTTGTGAAGCGAGACCCCCAAAAACTTTTGGATCTTGCATTTCGGGTAATTGCAACGATTCTGCGACTGCGAGTTTCATATGTTTACCCTTTCCAGTAATCTTTGACGGTCCAGCTGCTTCAGGAGTGTCTGGTGGTATTTCTTTGTTGATTTCCTGAATTTCTTGATCAATCGGTGTGTCTCTTACTTGTCGACTACTCTCAATAAGTTCTAAAGCCTGTTGATTTATGTCTTCTTGTGTGCTTGTCAACAGAGGATTTATTGTCATCATAGGATTAGGCCTGGTTGTATCAATACCACTGCTATAGTCCTGAATGTCTCTCACTAATGGTTCCGTGTTAATGATTGAATTTCTCAAACTATTGTAGAATACCGCACTGTTTTGACTCGGCATCGTTATCACGTAGTTGTTTTTAGCGAGTTTACCATATCCTCGGAACAGAGTGTCAGAACTTGAGCCGTTGGCAATTCCCATCATTTTCATACAATTACGTCGTCCGACCTCATCGGTCAATATAGTTCTCATTATATATTAACGGTTTCTTTTTTTCAACAACTTAATTTCAGGGTCAGGAATATCAACGAACTCATCCTCTTCCGATTTGTCATAGAATATCAACTGATACTTACGTTTACTTTTCCTTGATCGATTGAGCTTAAGATATCCTTTCAAAGTCTTTTGATAGTTTGGCGATTTCTTATCGCTAATGAACACATTAACTTCATAGTTGTCATAGTTTCTAGATGTCTTGGAAGCAGTATTACCTTCTATACCCTCTTTCTTCAACGCACGCTCAGATTTTGCGGCCTGCTTGTTTTCACTGTCAGTCTTGGTCCCACGAGTTTCTTTGGATGGTTTAGAAACAGGTCCTTGAACCTCTTTCAGTTCTCTTGGTTTGTATTGTCGGCTTAAGGTATCACCGTCACCGTCCTCTATCACGAAAGACAAACCCTTTCTACTTCGCACTTTATACACCTGCGAAGACCATGTTTGACTCTCTTTATCAAATGTCTTCTTAGTCACACGCAATCGAACTCGATCACCGGGCTTGATATCTAATTTTTGTAATAGTTTGGCAGTTTGATTGCGTTTCAACAAGACACTTCTGATAACACGATTCTTATTCATGTCATCGGGAGGGGTATCATTGATATTACCTTGGTTTACCGTTTCATTATAGTTCTCGACGATAGAGTCCAAATAGTCAACCCAATTATTTTTACCGGTTCTCGCCTCGTTGAAATTAAATCTTCGTTTTAAAGTTTTGTTGAATCTTTCAATTTTACCTTGCCGAGTGTGGTCCTCTTTATGAGACGTGTAATGTTTGATTCCTTTCTCTTTCAACAATGCTTGCACGGGTTTGTTCGTGAACTCGCTACCTAAATCGGTACTTAGTGTATCCATTTTGGTTTCCTTTAATAATCGTCTCATGGCAGGAACGATACCCTCGACATCCTCCGATCGTTTATTGTTCTTGTCTCTGACGGTTTTGGATTTCAAAGCGATTGCGTAGGCACGGTTGGTGTTTACGTTTACCGCGGTCAGAATCACGGCATATCCTTTGTTCACCGACTTGTCTTTGGGTATGAAGGCCAGATCGGCTTGTATAGAGACCTTATCGACCGGGCCATACGTTGGAAAATAATCCTTACGATTTACCCTTTTAGGCTGTGATAAAACTTGTGATGTCTCAGTCTTGGAAATAGCAGCCTTGACCTGAGATTCTGTGACCTTGTAACCTTGTGCTTTAAGCTTCTTGGTAAATGCATTGGCACTAGATTGACCAAACTTTGGGTCCAGGTATAATTCTTGAAGTCTACTCTCAGATATCGGTTTACTTGTCATACTATATAATAGTCTTACATATAGTATACAATAAATGTTCCAAAGTAAGATTATATTACTCTATATATAATCCTCGTTTCGGAACTTTTGATTTTGCCGTTGTTCCAAAGTGAGGTTTCATAGTACTAAGTATTAATCTAAGAATGGAACAACTTCCCATGTCTTCCAATCAATGTTTCCTTTGTCGTAACTGAAATTAAATGTCTTAGATTCCGATCTGACTTCTAACCCTAATGGCAACAATCTGTGATTGTTGCTTTTTGATTGATGTCTGATAACAAGGTTACTCATTTTGACTGGGTCGTTCCTTTGATTTAGAATCATATTTTTCATAACATTATGATTGATATGTTCTAGGTTTTCAGTACTCAAAGAGAAACCTTTTATCTTGGTCATACAATATTCATCGGCGAACTTCAGGCTGTATGACTTTGGTCCAGTGCTCAGGAATTCAATACACTTACCATGTTCTTTTTCCAATCCTTGAAGCTCACACTTAAGATAACCTAACCATGGCTGTCTATAACCAGTCCCGTGATATATATGATGGTTCTCTTCAGTTTCTATATATATAATAGAATCAGTATCAAAGTATAATACGTTTGAGAACCCGGTGGCTTCTATCAGCTCGTACAATTTCAATCGTCCATAGCTGGTTATGAACGCGGCCAACACCTCGTTCGTTGAAAACCGTGTGTCGGCATACACATCAGAATTCTCGGTAAAATTCATCAATACCATCTCATTCTCTTCAGATCCAATAAACTCATATTTACAATCGTACCTCTTATTACTGATTGTATTGTAGAACTCACCTGGATTTTGAATGACCTTACTTTTAGATTTGTTTGATCGTTCACCGAGTTTTCCATATAATATATTTTGCATGTCTTTAGCAACTTGTCTCATACCTGGATTGTATTTGATGTTTCGTTTGTCTAACTTGATACCTTCATGAAATTCAAAGTCTTTTATGAATGTATCTATGTCACCATCAGGTGGCCCTGACGACTCGGTCTTGAGTTTTAAAAACTTATCAATGTAAGCACCGAACAAATCAGTTGTAGTCTCCTTCCAATGTTTAATTTCATAGATGTCAAGAATCTCATATCCCTTTTCAATAGCCTTCTCCAATTCCACCGTGGTCCATGTTCCGACCATTTCATACAACGGAAAGATCAATTTGTTGGTAACGTGCGGTAACACACCAAACTTCAAATGTTTATTTGGTAGTATCTTACATTTAATCAATCCAAAGTATCCATGAATATCAAGGGATTTAACATCTCTAATGATCTCCGGGTGTCCTTTCGGGAACCGCTTTGTCTTCATTACTGAAGGATACATAGAGTTGAAGTCTTGATATCTGATATATTCATTGTCTTTGCATTTATAAAACAACTTTCCTAAATCAACTCTTGCACCATGATAGGAGTCTCTATCATGAATGGGAGAAGCTAAAATTTGTCTATCTAAGAATGCATTTCCAACATGTGAAGTTTTCAATTGAGCCACTTGTGAATCCCAGTCCGATTCCCATATATATACAAGATTGTAGCCAGCTGCCTTGATGTCCTCTAATCGTTTCATGGTTTGTCGATTAACTTCGCCAAATGTCATGCCCGATCTCCGACCCTGTTGATACTGAATATCATCTTTGTGATATTTCTTCAAATCGGCGTGAAACCAACTACCAAGAAATTCATATACGGTGTTTGTTATTTCATCAAATCCATCAACATATATGTGTAACCCCGTATCTTTGAGTTTATAGTTCCGTTTACCATCCAAATCTATGACAAGCTTCGCCGACGTTGTGTGTACTATATAATCCAACCATTGATTCTCTTTGATAGAGGCATTCTGAGATTTGGTCAGTGATTGTAGTATACCCACCGAGTCCTTAGGCATACACTCATTTCTCCATATGTTTACAGCCAATTGAGCTAATGTCAAATAACTGAATGGATCAAACTTGTTATCGGTAATCTTCAGAAAACAATCTCTGAAAGCGAAGACAGCTCGACGAAGAATCGTAACATCATCGTGACAATATCTCGCAAGCTCTTTTGGATGTTCAAAAATACAACATTTACTCTTTTTCTCAAACCACCAATGATATAACTTTGTATAAGCTTCGGGTTGTAAGATTTCTGGATTGTAATATTTGATATCGGGATAAAGACCCATGTAGTGTTCGTTCTCTTTTGTATTGAAAAGATGTGGATAATATCCCTTCGTGATTTCATGTTCAAAGCCGAACATTTCCGGAAGAGCATGTAATGGTCTTGACATAAACATATATGAGTCAATGAATCTCACATTTCCAACTTTCATACATAGAATGTCTGCACCTGTATATAATATATCTTGTGGAGGCTTTCTTTGGACATTGATGATATGTTCTACTATTAATCGGAAATCGAAGCGACTCCCGCAATGGGCGACGAAGGTATGATTATCATGTTTTTTGAGATATACCCATTCCAGAAAGTCATCTATTGTTTTGTGAATGACAAACGAACCGTCGTGATATTGGCTCTCGCAATGATTAACAATCAATCTGCCGTTGTCATTCATTGTTTCAAAATCAAAACAAACAATGGTTTTATAGTCCAATATGGATTTCGGCTCAACCTTGGTCATGTAACACTTGTGCTCATGCAGATTACAAACGATCTTACAATTAGGACATGACTTGTATCCACATATATGTTTCTCTTTAGAATTAAAGATAACATTACATAATTTACATTTGTGTACATTAGCACAGGTCACCAATTCCTTATGAAGATCATAACACTCTTCATTCATAAACTTACGATTGCATATCTCACAATGATGCCATTGTTTATTGCCTGATGACAATCGTGTATCCTTGTTTGCAAAGATGCATTTCTGAGACTTGCATTGAGAACATGATGGTCTATAGGTCTTGCCTTTGAAGCAATCAATCCTTGTAATCGGTTCATAGTGATTGTCATGTAAGAGTATGTGATAACTATCATTATAACTTGAATAGTCATTGTGTTCGTTAAAGTACGGCGGGTAATACATGATTGGATCACCACCAAGTCTTTCAGTGATACCCCACACAAATATATTAGTTTCATAATGTTTTTCTAAAATAGAAAAGTCTTCTATATTGATTCCATTTTGATCCATTTTCGGAAACAATTTCAAACGCAGCTGATTAGATATCGTTGTAATATTCCCTTTATGATTGCTTGCATCTCTTTTGAGCTGCTTCCATTTGTTTTCATATTGATTCTTTTTTATGAGATTATCACTCAACATCTTATCTAATTTTCGTTTCCTATGTAAGAGTTCCAAAGATTTAATACCACAATTGTTTTTAGATTCTATCTTAATCACACATTGTTTCAATCGCAATTCAACACTATTCTTCGGAGCTGCCGTACATTTGCTACCTTTACCTTCTGGTGGTTTGGAAGAGTAATATTCAACTTCGATATCTTTGGCAACCTCGACCGACTTTTTGCTGCTATCTCCACCCTTCGGACTTTGCAGCATCTCTTCAAATTTCGTCATCACATCTTGGCGATCTGAACCTTTGACCCACTTGGATGTGGTCCCATCCTCGAACACAGCTCTCATCGAAATTTGTTGAGTTCCTTTTGATTTATCAGGTAACCAATAGTTTAAACTGCTACCATCGGGACCAGCTCTTTCAAGAAACGTTGTAAAGGGAACCTTAAGTTTTTCAACATCGGTACTGAATTTCTTGATATGTCTTTTAGAATCTCCGACGGTATACTTATTGATTTCATCAAGTCTACTTTGTTCTTTAGCAGGCTTTTTACCTATCTTGGTCCATTGTCGTCTTGTAACTTTCTCAACCTTCTCTTTTGATTTCCGATACTTCTTCTTGTAATCACGTATGGCTTTCGTCCGATCGTCACCACTTAAATTTTTACTTTGTAAGTCTTCCCAATCTGCAGCAGTGAGCTTATGGCGTGCCTCAGGATTTTGCTTTCTCAATTTAGGGGGCATCTTCCTATACTATATAAATTATATTTTTGTGGCATCACCGCGACTTTTTTTCATTTGTTTTTTCATTTGTTTTTTCATTTTTATACGTTTCTCAATATCATCAATGGCTTTTCGATAATTGCCAACACCCGTATATTCTGCATTAGATCGTTGAAATACTGAATGACCTGTTACTGTACCAGTACTTGATTTGTCCAAAGGTGCTACCATAATCGGTGCTATTCTTCGTGGGGCTTTAGTCGGTAAGGCAGGGTCCTTTATTGGCTGCTGGTAAATTGGTTGACCGCTAGGAGTACCGTGGTCTAAGGCGGTTCTACTTTTGTTTGATGTCTTCTTGACAACTGGACGACCTCGTAAGCTTTTAAGTTTCTCTCCTTGTGTCATCTTACCAGGTCTCTTTTTAATTCCATGTTCTTGTCTATACTCTTGAGCACACAGTTTCAGTTTCGCAATCCAAGTCTCTTTAGTCATATATTATATCTCATATAAAAGTTCCAAACTGAGGATTAATACTAGAGTAATATAATCTCACTTTGGAACACTAACTCACATCAAGAAATATTATTTTCTTAGGGTATCTTATAGTTACTTAATGCCAGTTAAAGGAGAGAAGATTACCGATAGTGCAACATTGGAACGCCTTGCTTTAATGAGGCAGAAAGCATTAGAGACACGCCGTGCCAAAGCCAAACAGAAACAAGATATCAAAATGGCCGCTCAACTTAAGGAATCTCAAAAAGTTACCGAAGCCCAAGAGACCATTAAGAAAGCTACGACAAAATCTCCTCAGCCAGAACCTCAGGCAGAATTGGAATCAATATCGGAACCCGAAGTGGAACATATCGTTGTCAAGAAACCAAAAGCTGTCAAAAAGAAACCCAAAAAGCAAGTGGTGATAGTAGAATCTGATTCTTCGGGTTCGGAAGAAGAGCCTGAAGTGATCGTTAGGAAGTCTACTAGACGAAAGCAAAGCCGAGTTGAATCGCAATCACAACCACCTCGTAAGAAAGACGCGGAAATGGACCCGGGTTATGATAAGGCTTACTCTAGTCTATTTCTATCGTTATAGTATATGCAGTTCCAAAGACTGAAAGATAAGAATTACAATATCAAGATTCCGAAGAAGAGTGCTTTTCCGATCGAGACTCCGGACGACTTTATTCAATTACCGATGGTAACACTTGCAAATTCCAAACGCGGTGGTGCTAAAACAACAAGCCTTACTCATCTACTACGTCTTATGCAATACAATAATGCATTGGAGAGAATTATATTGGTGTCGCCGACATATGAGAATAACAAACACTATTTCGAAGACCTTCCTTTAGACGAAAGTGATGTTCTTGAACCTGAAATAGACGTGATACCTCAGATTGAAAACATTTTAGATGAAGAAGCCCTTGAATATGAATCATATGTTGAAAAAACAAAACGTTACAAAAGACTCATGGACATGTTACACAAGAGTGAAATGAGTGTGTACGAAATACCCGCTGATTTACTTTTGGAGTTTGCCGACGAAAACGATAACATTGCACCACCACAATACAAATACAAGGTTACCAATAGACCGCCATCGGTGGCAATATTTTTTGACGATTGTTTAGACTCGCCCGTGTTCAGGCCCAAATCGGGATTGGGCCGTTTCGTTATCAGTCATAGACACAAAGGTAAAACAAAGAACATGGGTTCAATTGGCTGTTCATTGTGCTTCGCCACACAAGCATATACCTCAAACGGTGCGGGACTGCAACGTGCTATACGATCGAACTTAACCCACCTCCTACTTATGAAAACAAAGAACCAAGATGAGCTCAAACAGATTTCTCAAGAGCTTGGCGGAGAAGTTTCAGCCGATGAGTTTTATGATGTCTATAATCAAGCGGTAAAAGATAGATACGATTTTCTTTTTGTCGATTTGGCCAAAAAGGAGTGTCACCCGAGTATGTTCCGAAGAAACTTCAACGAGTTTATTCTTCCAAGTCAACGGCAACAAAAGGAACAATCGGAAATTGTTCCCGGAAAGATTGTTTCTAATCAGCCATTATAGAGTCTAAGTCATAGTACATGTCTATAGGTTGTCATAAAGTGAGATTTAATTTACTATATATATCAATCTCTAATTATGACACCGACACGTATCTTAGAGCTATTCTCCGGGACGGCATCGGTCAGCAAAGTACTTAAGGAAATCTATAAAAATTGCGAAATTGTATCGGTGGATATACTGCCCGATCATGATCCAACTCATGTCGTGGACATTCTAAGCTGGGATTACACCGTATATCCACCAAAGCACTTTGATATGATCTGGGCCAGTCCACCATGCACGGAATATAGTAAGGCCAAGAGATACCAACCACGAAACCTGGAGTTGGCTGATAGCATAGTTGAGAGAACATTGCAATTCATTGACTACTTCAAACCTACGTATTGGTACATTGAGAACCCAGCAGATGGTGGCTTAATGAGACATAGACCGGTAATGCAACACATGAATAAATACATCCACACATGTTGCTATTGTCGATATGGATTTGAATATCGGAAGGCTACCAATATTTGGACTAATCGGGAAGGGTTAGATTTGAAGATGTGTTTCAAACACAGCACACCGTGTCCTATGATGAAGTTACATGGGAAGCATATGAAGTCGGCTCAATTTGGTCAAAGCTCATGTGCATCACATGGGATCGGTAGAGGAAAGGTTGAGAATGTGTATAGTATACCTCGTGAATTGATTATTAGTCTTGTTCCAAAATGAGATTATATTACTCTAGTATTAATCCTTGGTTTGGAACTTTATAATACTATTGGGTGTATCTTTCTTGATACTAAATGGTCCCACAGCTCAACACGTTTCCTTGATATCCTTTCTTCTTCAGATTCTTCATCGTCAATGAATTGATACTCTCCATTGAACAATCCATACTCCTTAAACAGGCCGGGTGACCGAAATTCTAATAATTGTCTTTGTTCTTCTAAGAACTCAGATTCCACCGTATACACATATCCTAACTTATCTTTGCTCCTCTTCCTTTTTCCGATGGTGAACCCATCTCCGAACAATGCATGGTACATCTTATTTAGCATTGCATTGCATTGCAACTCCGTTGTTAAGTCAAAATCTTTTCCGGTCTTGCTAAAGATTTGTTTATACTTCTTGTTGAACTCTTCGCTTTCCTCCGGTGTCAATGCTCTTTGTGCATCGATGGCACACTTGTCCTCGATTCCAACTAGTTCTTGAAGTTCTTTGAGTAACAATATTCTCATATTGGTACATGTTACTATGTTCACCACGAAATCATCGGCACTTTGTACTCTTTCATACATATACTCTTTATCATGTAGCCAAAAGTGCTTCGAAGCCGCAAAGTGTTTCTTTAATTCATAGTCCTTTGTGTAGTACTTTCTATATGTGTTCAAATGCTCCTTTGGTACTTGCAATATCTCATGAATTCTCGACCACTTTTCACAACCTTCAGGGTCAAAGTCCTCAGCAAGGTCGTCCTCAGCGTCCTCCCATTTTGTTCTTTTATTCTTCACATAAGGAAACTCGAACACAAAGCCTTGTTCTTGCATGATTTGGATGAAGTGAGCAAACTTATTTGTGCTATAACATTCCTGCTCGTAAATGTACTCGACTAGAAAGTCAAAGTACTCTTCATTCAATACTTTTGGTACTAATGGATTGTCGAAAAGGGCGTATCCAAACTCATTGGTATCTTTGTAAGCCTGTCTCACTTGTTCAAGAGTAAAAGGGTTGCACTTGTACCTTTTATTATAGAAGAAGATGTACACCTCCGTGATGTTTCTTTCACGTTGAATTTGTTGACTCATACCAAGAGGATCGATCGTATGTTCTTTGTAATAACCAAATACGGGTCTCATTTTGTCATTGTTGCTATCTATACCATACATAACTTTTGGGCTGAATATGATTCTTGGAGTTGTGTTAAAATCGGGTAACTTGTCGGTCTCTTCGGTTATTACTACTACATCGGGATGATGCACTATCAAATACTTGTGCAACTTTGTGGCGATATCTTTAGAGTCACATGCAACTATGTACCCGTTTGGTTGTGATTTGATTAATTCCCTAAATTGATGCTCACTTTGAATTTCTTTTATCTTCACTCCATCATAATGGTTTTGTTTATTACGTATGTATGTGTATGGTTTGTTCACTAAATTCATATATTTCATGCATCGGTCACTTATATCGCCGTCAACCGCTATATATGTAGTTCTTGCAATCATTCAATACTTGTTTCAATCTGACCCACACATCGACCCGCCTAACGTTCAATATCTCACTACCAATCACGTGCTTCAATAGTGAATTGAACTCATCGATAAATATTGTGTACCCACTCAGGTCCATTCTTCTTAACTTTATCAAGCTATCGACTTGTATCACGATATTTTCTCCCCTTTGTATGTCCTCTTCATTCTTGTAAAATTTGCATTCAACTCCGCTCTCATTAAAGGTTTGGTGTATTGTTTCTCCCAAAGTCACTCTCGAAACTATGACTATAAAATTAAGGTTGTTGTGAGCGATATGGTCCCTTACACTTGTAGTTTTGGAAGTTCCGGGTTTGGATTTCATTATGTACGATTTACCAACCTCATAGATGTCTTCACCTCTAGTTTTTTGAAGGTACTTCCGATTCCAAATCACATGTGGCTTGATGGTATTCTTGGGTGTCGGTTTCATTTTGTGATAATTAATGATGTTCTCATTCCTAGATAAGAGCCACCCGATCGCATCAAAGTCGCCATTGGGTTTACATGAATTCCAAGTTTGATTGTTGGTATCTTGGTGATAGTTAGGTTTAGTTTTGCAAAATGCATCCCACTTGTCATATTGGTTCAATCCTTTCATGGCGGTCGTGAATTTGAAAAAACCTCCGAAATTATCGATGATCTTGTTAGGCAACATGTCCAATATATTATCAATGTTCTTATTGCTTAAGTTGTAATGCACGTCTCCTTCATATTTAAATTCCTTTTTAGGTTTAATTTCATACTTTCCGGTCTTTTCATTTTTTTGTGAGTTGGATGTGTAAATGTGTTCAAACAAGAATTGCTTCAAGTCTTCGGGTATTGGCTTGATGGATGTGTCATGGTATACGGTGTAATCCTTATGAATGATGTTCTTTTTGATATTATATATGTGTGAATGAGGTGCCACGATGTACGTTCCATTGCTCAACACATCAATCCCGATCGAGCTATTCTTCTTGTCGGCGAAGTCATCGTCATACAAAAAGTACAAATGGTATCCTCCACTACATGTTTTGACGGTGTATGTATCAAACTTCCTAAGAGCTTGTCCGAACTTTTTCACCCAAGGATGTGTTTTCAAATCCCACTTGTGTGAGTCCAAATCAACCACAATGATGTTGTTCACTTTGCCTCCAAAGAGACCAACGTTGTAGGATTTACAAGATTCAATTCCTACAAATTGAACTTTCTTATCGTTGTAAAAGTTGGACGTCATTGGTTCTTTTGAGTTTTTCCATAACTTGTGCTTAATCATATTTTTGAGGACAAGAGTGTCATCATAAGTAGGATTGGATAGCGTCGCCATGATTTCTTATATACTTGTACAATTGTTTTCTTTAAGTAGTTTATAGACTTGGACGAAAGGAAAAAATCTATGCACCTGAGATTTTTTCTGAATCCCTCCTCAGCCTATACTTTTCTCGTCTCTTGGCGTTTAACTCATTTTTATGAAGGGCGTAAAACGTCCTCGAACACTTTCTTGTGACCTCTCTTGTCCGCTCAACATGCATCTCTCTATACCGTTTTTGAGCGACTTTCAAGGCTTCGCTACGAGCCATTATTGATATATACATACATTATAAGCTTTAAGTTGTTTATTCATGTTCCAAAGTAAGGATATATTACTATAGTATTAATTCCCGGTTTGGAACAAAGGCTCCGAGGTCAAAAATCGCAAAAAATTGGTCAAAAGTAAAAAAAACGCAAAAAATCACGCCCGACGTTTTTTGGCCCCAAAATGACCGATATAGTGTTCCAATGTGAGGTTATATTACTATAGTATTAAGCCCTGGTTCGGAACAAATGGTGTAAGGTCAAAAGTTGCTCAAACATGATCGAAAAACTCAAAAAATGACTTTAAAATGTCAAAATCGCAAAAAATTGAGCCGGAGATTTTAAACCCTAAATGGCCCATATGGGTTTGTCATAAAGTGGAACTTAATATTACTAAATAGATCAATCTCACTTTATGACACCCGCGAAAAATACTGCCAAAAAATGGGCGAAAACAGAGCCTTAAAACGTCAAAAACTGCAGCCTGCAGATCGCGAAATGTTTTCATTTTTTCTCTACCTTTTTTAAAGTCTGAAAAAAATCTTGTCATCATTGTCATCTCTTACGTTCAAAAAATCTCATACACGTCATCTCTTACGTTCAAAAAATCTCATACACGTCGTCATCTACGTGCAAATTATCTCATCCACGTGCTCACCTTTGTGCAAATTATCTCATCCACGTGCTCACCTTCCGGCTCCTCATTTGCAATTCTGGTCACCTTCCGGTCGTAAGATCTTGATCTTCATAAAAATCCGACCAGCCTGTCACCAGAAGGACGACCAGTAGATGACCGGCAGTGCCGAAGAGGAGCGGTACGATGAGCACGTGGACGAGCACAACGAGCACGATCAGTAGCGTGACTTGTAACAGAATAAAGTAAAACGTAATTATAGTTTCACTGTTTGAGCACAGCTTCTCGCACTCATTTTGCAAGGTACAGCCATCTTTTTACGATCTTTAAAATGTCTTCCGTTGCCTCTAAAGCCGTAGACGCGTATGAAATTGTCAGTGACTTGCCTGACAGCCGTGGGCAAGCGTGGAAGCCGTTGGAAACCTTTGTGTGCCCGTATGTCATTCGTTCCGGGCCGGTTGGTTTCGCCAAGTGCTGTCACTGGCGGAGAGTCAAAGGCTCCTGGATTCGCTGCTCAAAAAAAGTTTGCAGTGGTTCTTTCTTTTGCATGTTAGAACATCACGAGGCAGCGTGCCGTGTTGTAGCTTCTATTAAGGGTGGACCAGAGGCCTTCGTTCAGCAGTGCCGACGTCTCAAGCAGTCGAATGATGAGCAAGTTCTGGAAAGTATTTGTGATACAGTTTGCGAGCGAGTCACAAAAAAGTGCTATGTCGCCAGTTTAGCGTCGGATCGTGAGAAGGCGTTTGACACACTTGATATGACTACTCTGAATGAACTGAACACTGAGTGCACTGAGTTTGTAGACAGTTATAAGAAGTGTCGCAGTGCTTATTTTGAACAGCAGGAGTCCCCAGTTGACAACCTGACGTCAAGATTCGCTACAGCCAGTATCAGTCCAGTTGCTGGGGTCCAGAAGAAAGTCCCAAGGTCGCGTGATGCGTCACGGCAAGTGACACCACAACCCTCCACAGCCCCTTCAGTAACTGACGGTGACGTTCCAGCAGAGGCAGCACGCATCGTTAGCTTACAGCGTGTGTCTGAGCTTGAGACTGAGCTGACAATGAAAGACACTCGCATTGCTGACCTTGAGTCTAAACTGCAAGCTCAAGTTGACGAGATGGACCTCGCTATCGCTGACTCCCTGAGTGCAGATACTGAGAGAGCAGAGCTGAAGGCTAGACTTGACGAGTACGAAGTTCAGGTTTCCAAACAGCAACTTCAGATCATTGAGCTCAAAGCAGCCCAGCTGAAACCAGCAGCAGCAGTCAGTGCGAGCACTGCGAGCACCAGCCGCAAAGGCAGTAGAAAACAGCTTGAAACAGAGCTCGATGCGGCCAACCAGTCGGTGGCTCGCCTTCAGACACTGAACGAAGTTTTGATCCGAAACGCTACAGCTGAAGTATGTGATATTGAAGACCTTGAGTCCATACTTGATGGTCCTTTGAACAGTGCTGGTTATGACTGGTCAATAACCGAGACGGAATCCGAGACCCTCGCAAAAGTGTTTATTTTTGCACTTGACGCTGACGCTGACGCCGACGCTGACGCTGACGCTGACGATGCGACCGGTATTCAGTTAGGCACAGCCGATTCGCCCCGATCCGGTACACCGTCAGAGTATCAA
The DNA here is from genome assembly GCA_001247695.2 of Cymbomonas tetramitiformis. Classification (NCBI taxonomy): domain Eukaryota; kingdom Viridiplantae; phylum Chlorophyta; class Pyramimonadophyceae; order Pyramimonadales; family Pyramimonadaceae; genus Cymbomonas; species Cymbomonas tetramitiformis. The sequence goes on along the minus strand of LGRX02027796.1, from coordinate 9,819 downwards.
GCCGACGACCCGCAAGGCGAACTCGCCTTTACTACGTAAGGTGTGTGCTGAGAAACTTTCTGTATGTGTTTTATGCAGGTGCAAGCTCATTCGTAAAACTTATCTTTCTCACCTTCATCCGTTTGCAGGTATGGGAAAGAAACGTGCCCAACAGCGTACCCGTGAGGTCACCCCACTGTCTGATGCGGACCTGATAGAGCTTGAAAAGGGCCGCATGACCCGTGCGGCAGTGGCCAAAGAGGGTGCTGAGAAAGCCAAGAATAATCCGTTTGGCGTTTCGCACAAAAAGCTCGAGAAAGCAAGCCAGAGAGTGTCAGGAGGGCTGGCACCTGGTATGCAACGCAATATGTCAAGTGTCCTCGGCAATAACGTGACGGCACAGGACGTGCTTAGCAACGTTCAGCTTGGAAACAATAGTTAAACAGACTTAGTAGCCTTTACACTATAGAATTATTCGATATTTGCTTTTATAATAGAGCACTCTATAGTAACCTGCTGTGTATGTGTGTGTGTATGTGTCTTGTTTGCTTATCGCAGATATGGCATCCGCCCCGGCAGCAAAGACTTCTGGCGAGCCCTCGGAGGGTCTGAAAAGCCCCCGTGGACACGGAGGGAAAAAACTGTTGTATGCAATCCGTGGAGGTCCGAAAGCCGGAGTGTACTCACGTTGGTACCAAGCCGTAGATGCGGGTTTCAAGAGCAAGCAAGGCTTTGGCAACGGGGTTACCTTTGACGAATCTGAGGCTGACTTAGCCCAGCAGTGGGCCCGTGACAACACGAACATGCAGCCGGAAGGCAAGGCAGCAGTCTTGCAGAGGTCTATCAAGGATAAACATATTCTCGTCAGGGTGCTGTTTGTCACTGTGATCTTTACAATTGTGTTTCAACTCACCCACCTCGGAGTTGACTTCATTGGGTGGTGGAACAATTGCGATGACAAGGTGGCCCGCAAGCTTGCTGTGTGTATCGGCAACCAGGAACTCAACCTGTTCCTGCTGAAGTATGAGGTGGAGATAACCGCCTTTTGCTATGCACAATTTATTGCGATGATGACGGGACTCTTTGTCTGGTTAGTTGGCTGTGTAGCATAGAAATAGCTCAGAACCCGTAGCCTTTGCACCACAGATTTCTTTGATAACTGTTTTGTAGAACACTCTGTGGACCATATTAATCTTGCTTGCAGATCAAACACCAATATAATGATCAATTTGTTAATAACCGATTAGCTTGAGAATAATATTTATGATCTATTTCTATACCTATAAATCTGCGATCATAATCACTACACACCGTACCGACAGTACCGATACCCATGAATGGGTCTAATATCAAGTCATCCTCATTTGAATAAGTTTTAACGATCCACTCTAATATACCATAAGGCTTCGCCGTCGGGTGTTTGCTTTTGTGATTACCGTTCGCAATAGTTATCACAGACTTCGGAAATCGTTTACCATCAGATGTTGTATTAATTCTCGGACTGTTTCCGGTATATAATTCAGTGCGTCTACCCGGCACACGTGTGTACGGTTTACCGTCAGTCATTTGTGGATTATAAGTAGGTAACTTATCATAGAATATATACAGCATCTCATGACTGCGTAGTGGCATCTGATTGCAATGATAAAATCCAGAACTGACCGTTTTCTGCCACACAATATCATATCTAAACATCTTCTCGTTGCTGGATATTAACTTATGTCCGAACCGAGTCGTGCAAAAGAATACATATGCCGTTCGGGGTTTACCGATACGTTTCAATTGTTTCCATAATTTATCCAAGTCGATAATCTGATTATCAAATTTACAAGCAGTTTGATTATAAGGCAAATCTAAAATAATTAAATCAATTGAGTTACTATCAATGTTCGGTAAAATGTCAAAACAATCTGCGTGGAATGTCTGGGTCGCCATTAAGATATCGGAAGAGAAAAAGGAATCAAGTTTTGTCATAAAGAGAAACTTAAAATTACTATATACACCATTCTCAGTTTATGACAAGGATTGCGATCGCAAAAAAAGCATGAAACGCCCGATATTTTAGGTAACCATTGCCTCACTTTTTCAACTACTTCTCTAATTATGACAAACCATAAAAGGAACAATCAAAGATTGTTCCCGGAGCCAACTCGCAGATTTCCAGATGTGTACCACCGGACTGTGTCACAAACAGAAACTTATATTTACTATAATACTACTTCTCTAATTATGACACATGGTGTCGGCTTGTGCAGATCTGCCATAGGATGTTCCAAACCGGGGATTAATACTATAGTAATATAATCTCACATCGGAACACATAACACACAAGAGCGGGGTTGTCACAGATTTCCAGAAACACAATTTCAGATATTGTCGCAGAATTCCAGAAACACAATTTCAGATATTGTCGCAGAATTCCAGAAAATTCTAATGTTCCAAACCGGGGATTAATACTATAGTAATATATCCTTACTTTGGAACACAATCACACAATAGATATATGTTAGCGAGCTTGGGGAAGCGAGCAATGCAAGGCGGGCGTGGGATGCAGGTACGGCGGTGATCACGGTGTCGGCTTATGAAGATCTGCCATAGATAACCGTAGGTGCTCACTACATGGGAAGCGTTCCGAAATACTGGCAAATCCTGGGAAAATACAGAAGGTACTTAAGGAATACAATTGTATTTAATAAGGATACTCCCCCTCTACACGCTTCCCATGTAGTTGCAGGCTTGCTTGGCTGCTTCGTCAGCTTTTTCGTTTCCCGCAATTCCTGTATGTGCCTTGACTTTCAGTAAGGAGACCGTGTGCCCCGCTGCTACCAATGCCTCAATGTTGACCAGTATGGCATATAGGAGGTCTCTTTGCCGGTGGTGTTCCATGCTGTGGGGTTTTGTTCTCATGTTCTCCAGTTGTCTAATGGAGTTGGCACTGTCCGTGCAAATGGTGAGTCCTTCGCCACTTGGTGGCGGCGGGAGCGTTACTGCTTTCTGTATGGCAAGAAGCTCGGCTCTGTTCACCTCTTGGTCCTCACCTTCCCATCTAATCATGTGGGCCTCCCCTTCTCCGGACCTGGGGTCCCATACCGCAGCTCCTGAGGCCCATTCTTTGCCTCCTTCCTCTGTCTCAATTTCTCTCTTGCTGCCGTCTGTGTATAGGTACGAGGTCGCTTCGTGTGCCCTTTGAGGGGAGGGGTATGTCAGTTGGGCTGGTGTGTCACTCGGGGGTAGGTTCCTGGGGTCCTCTGTCCGGTCTCTCGTTAGTTCCCATCTTCTCCCTTGGACCCCCGGCTCGTGCTCGGGCCAGAAGTCGGCGGGGTATCTGACAATTTTTGACCTCGCCACTTTGTCCCATAGCATTTGGGCGTCAGTCTGTCTTCTGAGTCTGGTGTGTGAGGTGTTCGCTTCTATCACCTGTTGCACTGTGGGGGGGTGTATGTCCCATTTTCCTCCCCTGCTTCCGGGGAGGAGTTCCCATTTGGCTGGTCCGTCTTCCACACGGAGGTGGCTGTCCTCCCACCAGGTTTCAATTTCTGTCTGTACGTTGTAGCACTGGGGGCAGAGGTCGTTCCTTATGTGCGGCCCTGTGTTGCACATTCTTCCCATTGCATCCGTTATGTCCTTTGCCTTAATCTCCGGGAGTTCATATCTCTGCCATGGTCTTGTGTCCACAATACAGTCGGTACCGAGGGTGTACCCTTCTTGGTTTGGTTCGTGCTTGTCGTGCTGGTTCGCCTCCCTTGCCGGCTGTTTGACGGCTGTGGTCGTGCGGACCTTGCTCTGCGGGCAAGTTGTGAGTGCCTTTCTTATGCAATCCGCAGCAATATCTGGGTCCCCGCAGTGGGCCTGCCACCCCGCTTTGTTGGCAACAATCAGTACCCTGAGGTTCCAGTTGCACTGTTTCGCTTGCTGGTGTGTGGCACCCATCCAGTGGTCAGGGGGCAGGAATGTGAATTTGCCTTGCGGTATTTCAAACAGTTCGTGCACTAGGTGCCCTGCATGTGCGTTGTATAGTTTCCTATAGGGGTTTTTTCATACGTCGGGTATATTCCGACCCCGAATACCGGGTCCTGTGTGGTGGTGGCTGCAATGGCAAAGTCCAGTGCCTTTTTGAGGTCCTGTGGCGTGTATTCTGGGTTGAACTGGTAGGCCCCCAGTTTCATCCAGTTTGCAGTCCAGGCTGAGCCTCTGGCCCCGAACACCTTGTCTCTGTCATACTTGGCGTAGTAATTCGTGGTGTTGTGGTGGACATTGAGGGGTGAGGCGAATAGTTCAGTGTTGAGTCCGAATGCCTGTTGTAGTGCCCTTTGCATCTGGGCGGGGAATGTCCAGTGGTTTTGTAGGTTCTTTTTCCTTTCCTCCTTTTCTTCTTTGCTTGAGTATCTAATAAGTAGGTGCCCTACTTCTTCCTCAAATGTGGAGACTTGTATTTTATGGTCCTCCCACATCTCAGTGCGTAGCGTGCGTTGGTGCGGGGTTTGGTGGTGTGTGGTACCCACTGCTTGGGTGTACCTTTCATGTAGCCTGAGAAGCTTCTCTTTTGTAAGGGTGCCTATGTACTTCCCGTTTCTGTGGTAGCTGTGGGCGAGGTCCCCTTCCATCCGCAGTTGGCAGTGGTGTTCTCTGTTGTCCGCAATGTCCTGCTCCGGGTTGGTTTCCGTCGGGTCCAGGGTGAGGTTTCCCGCATGTAGTGTGGGCCAGGCCTGTCCCAGGTGAGGCCTTCCGGCCAGTATCTCCCTGAGACCTCTGGGGTGGGTCACTCGGGAGCCCCTGGCTCGCAGCCTTCTTGTCAGGGTTGGGAAGGTGGTCGCACTTTGGCCCCTTCGCTTAGCTAGTTTTAAGAAGTCGGTTATGGTTTCTCTTGTACTCCACGAGTAGGAGTCTTCCCCTGCTGGGTGCCTCCACTGGGTTCTGTACTGTGTCACCTGGGAGTGGGGGTCCGTTGGGTCAATGAGTAGGGTCCTCATTGCCACAATTTCTTTCGGCTTGTCTATCGTTTGGCCCTTCTCAAAGCTATCTGCCTCCATTTTTTCCGCCATGGGGTCTACCTCATCTATCCACTTAGTTTGTAGGTCTGCGTGGAGGTCTTGTGAGACCTCCTGCTCCTCCCCCCACGTTTGACCGGTGGTTTCTATCTCGTTAATTCTTGTAAGCGGGTGCAGGGAGAGTTGCCTATGAATTTCTTCTCTGGGGACTAGTTTCGCCTCCCATTCCGTCATTTTAGCCCGTAGCCGTTCCGGGTTGAGGCGCGGGAGGTTGGTTCGCATTGTGTGGGGGTCCAGCGGCCCCTCACTGGGCATGCTCCTGTATTGTTGCTTCAGTCGTCGGTTTGTGAGGCTGTCATAGAAGTCCCCTGGCTTCGCTATGTTCCTCGGCTGGGCTTCGCAAAGGTATGGGTATAGGTGTGCCAGGCCTTTTGCTATGGCACTGCGGTCTGCGCTGAGGGTTGCATCTGTGCATTGTTCCCTGACGTTCACCTGACTAATCGCGTGTTGGCCATCTCGGGTGGTAAGGAAGGCTAGGTCCGGGAAATGCGTGAATAGTTTGAGACACGTCGTGAAATTTATCGCAGTCGGCGTGTCCTTGGGTATTGTGAGCTTGGCGGTTTGGTCTGTGCACATCGCTTGCCAGTCCGGAGGCGCCGGCAGGTCCCCATCCACCATTTTGCCTGCTTTTGTTTTTCTCGTGGTTCCTTCCATCTCTTTGTCAGACTTCCTTCTGGTCGCCCCTTTTAGCTGCTCCATTATCTTTGGTACTGGGGTCTGGAGTTGTTTGAGCATCCCTTCTGTTCCTTGGGGCGTAATGTTGTATCTAAGTAGGGCATTGAGTTTTCTTAGTGTGTTGTGTTTTGTCTGGTGCCCCCCCCAGAGTTTGTCAAGGTCTGTGCAATTCATGCGTGTGGTGCAGTGGTATTCTATCAGTCCTCTGGTGGACCTGCTGACGTGGGACATTCTGAGTCTTGACTTCAGGTTTATTTGCCTCCACACCGGGCCCCGTACAGCTCCTCTGTCCTCCTCACTGTGCATGGCCTCCAGCAGTCCGCTCCAAATTGCCTGGGCGTAGACTGCCTGGAGTGGCACCATGCCCAAGCCGAACCTTTCCTTTTCCTGTGTGGTGAAAATGTTCGGTGTTCCGTTACGGGGCAGGCCTTGTATGTTCTTTGTGGCCCCACCTATTACTTTGTTGAAGTCATCTATTTCACCCGCGGTGTAGAGGCCTAAGTGTAGTCCATACCTGAACTTTCCCAGTATTGTAGAGTGGAGGGAGTACTCTTTTTGGTCTGGCGTCAGTGGCGAAAATGCTCCAGTCAGGGTACTGCTGGAGGATACCAGAAGGTGCTGAAGAACTGCCAGAAACGTCCAGAAGCTGCTGAAAGCGCTGTTTGGAGGAGCTTTCCCCGCTGCTGATGGCCGTGAGGGCGGTATCAGGGGTTTCTAGGCTGTCCTATGGGGTCTAAGGAAGGAGTTTTTGGTGGTGGGGGCTACTGTGGAAGGTTTTGGGGTAGGCTGAAAACTGGCTAAAACTGCTGTTTTTGGCTGTTTTTGCTGCTTTTAGGGGTCTGTAACTAGTTGCATGCCTGGAACGAGGCCATGATAGACCCTAGTATCCAACCTTACTGCTCGAAATCGGTCGGAACTGGCCTCAGACGAAGTTTGGTTTTAAGATCTTGTCAGGCATGCTTGGGTCGAAAAGCCGTTTTGAGCCCCCAGTGTTAAGGGAGCCGGATACTGCTTTTTAGTGACTTTTGGAGGTATTTACAGGAGTCCTTCTACAAAAAAAAATGGTTTTTCTGACGTAGAAATTGCGCAAAGGTAGCCAAAAGTACAGCCTCTCCCCTGCAGTATTCCGTAAGTTTTAACAGGTCCGTGGTTGAACGCAACGGAGGCGTTCAAAGTAACGCAAGATACCAAATGTGCCAGGGGCACTACGACAGATGCTCGGAAATATGTTTTTGATTGAACGTGCAAAGGTACACAATTCGGATTTTATAATATACTGGATCAGGGCCAGATTGAGGTACAAACGATAATTCGGTTCCGAGTTCTGAAGGCTAAACACTTCTCAAGTGCTCCACTTATTCACTCGTCACTCAGGTTGCAGGGTCAACCACTCGAGAGCCGATGTCACACTTCGGCTCAACGTTCAATTCCCGATCCGATCTCATTTCTAATTCCGATTCGTCATTCTCGATTCAGATGCTATATCGACAGACTGACACGATGACTGCCCCACAGTACTGTCATACTACTGTACTGTCATACTGTCATACTGTCATAGTGTCATACTGTCATACTGTCATAGCCCCGACATCTGATATTCGATTTCATTGTCTTTTCAACCCCGATGCGAATCTGACCATTCTTCGAGGGTCTGACTGAGTGCCACGATGACACCCCCCACAGTACTGTCATACTACTATAGTGTCATAGTGTCATACTGTCATAGTGTCATAGTGTCATAGTGTCATACCCCGGACATCTGGTATTCATTCTCATCGTGATTTCAAGCCCAATTTCACTGTCATCGTGCCAATCCCAGATTACCCCCGATGACACACATATAGACGCATAGGCATATCGGCTCACGCTGTGCCTCCGGGCACAGAGAGAGAGCCGAACTTAGCGCCGAGATCGTGTATCCTATTGCATGTCGTATAACCCTGCCTGGATATTCGCGAAGAGTTTGTCACTACTCGTGCACATATGAATATGATTAACCGTACGGTCGAAGCTTGACAATCGTATACGATTGTCACACGTGAGAGAGAGCCGAACTTAGCGCCGAGATCGTGTATCCTATTGCATGTCGTATAACCCTGCCTGGATATTCGCGAAGAGTTTGTCACTACTCGTGCACATATGAATATGATTAACCGTACGGTCGAAGCTTGACAATCGTATACGATTGTCACACGTGAGTATGGTAGTAGATATATTCATAGATTTCTTTATCTATATATATACTAGGAAAATATTAAAATAATTCATAATTTTAGACATGTCTACTGGGAGATTATCAAGAGTCAGAAAGCCCACTGCTAAGGCACAGGCTGTGGCTGCCGGGCGTGAGGGAGGTGCGTATCTGCATCCCTATAAATGCATGTCGGGGTGTCATTTATTTCATTATTGCATGGCTCGTACAAAACAAACCGCTCGAAAGAAAATCGGATGCACAATTAGAGATTTACAGCGTATGGCCTCGGTAGCACTTCATTTTTGTCGCAAGGTTATTTTATTTGTCGCACCGTGCGACAAAACTGCAATTATACCGTGCGACATAAATGAGCGTTGCGCTCATTTATGTCGCACCTGCGACAAACATGAGCGCAACGCTCATTTCTGTCGTGAAAATTCGCAGAAATCCACAAAATTCACAGAAAATTTTCAGATGACCAAATTTGTATGGACAGGAATAGCAAGGATAACAAATTATGAAAAACAAATCGGACAAACGATTATTTGAATTGCATTCAGGGTGTCGTGTTGAACGGAGGAATTCGCGAAAATTCCTTTCAATAAAATCGCCACACAGAAAGAGAATCGGACCCCATCCCCACCCCATAATCGATGACGATGACGATGACACCCGAATGGTGTCATGGCATAATGATGAGGTCAAACACGCTCGAGAGTTTTCCAGTGTCGGCTTTTGCAGAATCGTGACCGTTTTTGCAAAATCTGTCCGTTTTTGCAGTGGTGAGTGTTCAAATGTCATTTGTTAAATATGCAATTTTAAGAATAACACGGAACGTTTCCCCCGCAGTGTGCCCCTGTCGAGCCAAAACAAGATTACTTCTTAAGATCATGTATTAATCTAAGCAAGAATTTCCTATTGAATATTATCACATATTCCTACTAAGTTTATCGATACGCGCATCACGTAGAATGATACCCGCAATCGCAACTATTGGGGGTTTTAGAAACTCAAAATTCCGTTCGCTATACCCGGATGAACGCGCCAGCCTACAGTGAGATGTATGGTTGACTGACGAGTCTGTCCAATTTATTTCGGAAAGATAACACACACCAGGTGCTATTTTTGCAAACAATTCCCTCACGCGATGCGCATGCTCGCTTGCAAGCGAGCGCGCGAATGAGGGAAGAAATCCTAGCGGAAACGTGGACGCAAATGACATCCGCGTTTCCGCCAGAGCTGTCAGTGCAGTGTCAGATGCTCAAAATATGTTGTATATGCATATGAGATATGCGTGATAAAGCCATGCTGTGCATTATGCGTCGCTGCTGCGCGTGAGTCGAGTCAGCGGACTCGACGAATGACAAAATCATCCACCCCTCTAACGCGCCGCGTCCAGACTCCTAGAATCTGAACGGATCTTGCGCGCGCAAGAAATATGAGGTTCCTAACATACTTTAGAATGCATATGCAAAGTTACGTTGTGTTTGGTAGACGGGATTATTCCAAACACAACGGTCGCTGAAGAGTGACTTACGGGGCGCTCAGTTCAGCGGTCTTAGCAGTATATAATGCAAGCGGATTCTGTTTTCCTCGTATGAAAGTGGTAGTGTTGCGACAAATTCATAATTGGAAATTCCGCATATCTTTGTGGTATAATTGTGAATTGTTAAACTCTCGTTGTCGGCTACGAGCGATCGGTCGAGACAATCCGGGGTAGGACTGCTGATGCTGAGGTCGGTATCCCTCAGATGCTATCGTATCATGATTGGCCGGTAAAGCGCGAGCGCTCGACACAATCCGGGGTAGGACTGCTGACATGGGCAGAAAGTTTTTGGAAAATTTCCAACGGCATAATTTTTGAGGGACAGCTCCTGCGGTGTGGCCTGTTGATGTCACTTTTTTCCAGGAAACCTGTTTCGC
>LGRX02027795.1:0-25592 GCA_001247695.2 Cymbomonas tetramitiformis | reverse complement strand
AGGCGTTCAAAGTAACGCAAGATACCAAATGTGCCAGGGGCACGACGACAGATGCTCGGAAATATGTTTTTGATTGAACGTGCAAAGGTACACAATTCGGATTTTTATAATATACTGGATCAGGGCCAGATTGAGGTACAAACGATAATTCGGTTCCGAGTTCTGAAGGCTAAACACTTCTCAAGTGCTCCACTTATTCACTTGTCACTCAGGTTGCAGGGTCAACCACTCGACAGCCGATGTCACACTTCGGCTCAACGTTCAATTCCCGATCCGATCTCATTTCTAATTCCGATTCGTCATTCTCGATTCAGATGTTATGCCGACAGGCTGACACGATGACTGCCCCACAGTACTGTCATACTACTGTACTGTCATACTGTCATACTGTCATAGCGTCATACTGTCATATTGTCATAACCTTAATATCTGATATTCGATTCCATTGTCTTTTCAACCCCGATGCGAATCTGACCATTCTTCGAGGGTCTGACTGAGTTCCACGATGACACCCCCCACAGTACTGTCATACTACTATAGTGTCATAGTGTCATACTGTCATAGTGTCATAGTGTCATAGTGTCATAGTGTCATACCCCGGACATCTGGTATTCATTCTTATCGTGATTTCAAGCCCAATTTCACTGTCATCGTGCCAATCCCAGATTACCCCCGATGACACACATATAGACGCATAGGCATATCGGCTCACGCTGTGCCTCCGGGCACAGAGAGAGAGCCGAACTTAGCGCCGAGATCGTGTATCCTATTGCATGTCGTATAACCCTGCCTGGATATTCGCGAAGAGTTTGTCACTACTCGTGCACATCTGAATATGTTTAACCGTACGGTCGAAGCTTGACAATCGTATACGATTGTCACACGTGAGAGAGAGCCGAACTTAGCGCCGAGATCGTGTATCCTATTGCATGTCGTATAACCCTGCCTGGATATTCGCGAAGAGTTTGTCACTACTCGTGCACATATGAATATGATTAACCGTACGGTCGAAGCTTGACAATCGTATACGATTGTCACACGTGAGTATGGTAGTAGATATATTCATAGATTTCTTTATCTATATATATACTAGGAAAATATTAAAATAATTCATAATTTTAGACATGTCTACTGGGAGATTATCAAGAGTCAGAAAGCCCACTGCTAAGGCACAGGCTGTGGCTGCCGGGCGTGAGGGAGGTGCGTATCTGCATCCCTATAAATGCATGTCGGGGTGTCATTTATTTCATTATTGCATGGCTCGTACAAAACAAACCGCTCGAAAGAAAATCGGATGCACAATTAGAGATTTACAGCGTATGGCCTCGGTAGCACTTCATTTTTGTCGCAAGGTTATTTTATTTGTCGCACCGTGCGACAAAACTGCAATTATACCGTGCGACATAAATGAGCGTTGCGCTCATTTATGTCGCACCTGCGACAAACATGAGCGCAACGCTCATTTCTGTCGTGAAAATTCGCAGAAATCCACAAAATTCACAGAAAATTTTCAGATGACCAAATTTGTATGGACAGGAATAGCAAGGATAACAAATTATGAAAAACAAATCGGACAAACGATTATTTGAATTGCATTCAGGGTGTCGTGTTGAACGGAGGAATTCGCGAAAATTCCTTTCAATAAAATCGCCACACAGAAAGAGAATCGGACCCCATCCCCACCCCATAATCGATGACGATGACGATGACACCCGAATGGTGTCATGGCATAATGATGAGGTCAAACACGCTCGAGAGTTTTCCAGTGTCGGCTTTTGCAGAATCGTGACCGTTTTTGCAATATCTGTCCGTTTTTGCAGTGGTGAGTGTTCAAATGTCATTTGTTAAATATGCAATTTTAAGAATAACACGGAACGTTTCCCCCGCAGTGTGCCCCTGTCGAGCCAAAACAAGATTACTTCTTAAGATCATGTATTAATCTAAGCAAGAATTTCCTATTGAATATCATCACATATTCCTACTAAGTTTATCGATACGCGCATCACGTAGAATGATACCCGCAATCGCAACTATTGGGGGTTTTAGAAACTCAAAATTCCGTTCGCTATACCCGGATGAACGCGCCAGCCTACAGTGAGATGTATGGTTGACTGACGAGTCTGTCCATTTTATTTCGGAAAGATAACACACACCAGGTGCTATTTTTGCAAACAATTCCCTCACGCGATGCGCATGCTCGCTTGCAAGCGAGCGCGCGAATGAGGGAAGAAATCCTAGCGGAAACGTGGACGCAAATGACATCCGCGTTTCCGCCAGAGCTGTCAGAGCAGTGTCAGATGCTCAAAATATGTTGTATATGCATATGAGATATGCGTGATAAAGCCATGCTGTGCATTATGCGTCGCTGCTGCGCGTGAGTCGAGTCAGCGGACTCGACGAATGACAAAATCATCCACCCCCTCTAACGCGCCGCGTCCAGACTCCTAGAATCTGAACGGATCTTGCGCGCGCAAGAAATATGAGGTTCCTAACATACTTTAGAATGCATATGCAAAGTTACGTTGTGTTTGGTAGACGGGATTATTCCAAACACAACGGTCGCTGAAGAGTGACTTACGGGGCGCTCAGTTCAGCGGTCTTAGCAGTATATAATGCAAGCGGATTCTGTTTTCCTCGTATGAAAGTGGTAGTGTTGCGACAAATTCATAATTGGAAATTCCGCATATCTTTGTGGTATAATTGTGAATTGTTAAACTCTCGTTGTCGGCTACGAGCGATCGGTCGAGACAATCCGGGGTAGGACTGCTGATGCTGAGGTCGGTATCCCTCAGATGCTATCGTATCATGATTGGCCGGTAAAGCGCGAGCGCTCGACACAATCCGGGGTAGGACTGCTGACATGGGCAGAAAGTTTTTGGAAAATTTCCAACGGCATAATTTTTGAGGGACAGCTCCTGCGGTGTGGCCTGTTGATGTCACTTTTTTCCAGGAAACCTGTTTCGCTCCTTTAAGGGAAACGAAATGAAAAACAGCATATTTCTGAAAAAGCTGCGAAGCGTCGTTAATATAAACGAATCTTTTTGCGACACGACAAATAAAAGGACCTCGCGACACGAATGAGAGGGTTCCGCGGTTCGTCTCGGTGACATTACCGTTCGTCTCGGATGCATTACCGGATCCTCTTTGCCCGCCTGTGGTTGCTGCTGGTTCGTCAATGCCGCAGCGGGACGTGACACAGTTTTCTTTTCAATCGACCTCGGCTGCTTTGCAGTTTGGACATCCTAACAATCCACTCCGGGATCCGCCTGACCCTCTTGGGTCTGGTGGTGTCAACGCCTTTCAATTATCGTCTCAACTCACTTCGGAAGTATTTCTGCCTTGGAATCCGACCGCTGAACTCGGCTCTGCCGACCAGCTTTGCAGTGGCTGAGTGTGCTTATCTGTTATCCTGGTGGTTTGATTAGCCTTGGCCGCAGTAGTGGGTTGTGCCGGGACAAGTCCCCGGGCACCCAGCTAAAAGTATATCTGTTTCCAGTGAATTGCTGTTTGTTATCTGTTTAGTTAGCTCCGCTTGCCTAGCCCTATTGGCTACAGTCACAGCTCCGGGTGGTGTGCTGGACTTTAGGTTCAGGGTTATTATTATGGGCTCTGATAGCCCCTAGCCTGACCCGTCTCTGATCGGAACCGTGACTCCGCTAGTAGCTAGGATGACAGTACAGTAGTACTGTACTGTCAGTCATCACTTCGTATTATCCGGGTTTCCGAGATGCATGATAAAAGCACTCGGCTGGACTGATTATGGGAGCTTAGCCAGTTTTACCCGAGCGGAACACCTGTTCTCGCAAATTATATTGTCAACCTCATCTCCAAAAATGATGACGTGTCGTACCTCACGTCACAGTTGCGGTCGGCAAAGATCTGCATGCGTGGGAACAAAGTCGAAATACTGAGTGAATGTTTTTCAATATGTTCGTTCTCTCCTACCCCGTGAGTCAGCGTGCAGCGGCTATTGTTTTCGGTATATTGCGGTATGCCGAACGCAATAAAACTGTGCATTATGATTCTAAGGTGTGTTGGGAACAACATATTTTTTTCATGGGCAAGATCCGTGCAGAAATTTGGAACTGCTGCACGTTTAGCGAGAGGGGGTCATGGGGTATGGGAAATCGAGTCAGAGGACTCCACGCATGCCCTGCGAGGCCATAATATGCACAGCATCTGCACATATTTCATATCACGTATGCATATTAAAGTCGTGTAGACTTTTAGAAGGGCAGCGGTTCGCTTTATCGGAAACGCGGTTGTTCATCATCCGCGTTTCCGATAGCCAAACCGCCGGGTTTAAATACAGGTTTGAATGTATTCAGACCCAACCCGCTGCCTTTGTGCCAGATATATGTTAGTTATTAGAGTCTCTCGAAACTACTTACGAAGTTTCATAGGCTAAAACGGTCGGCAACCCCTCGGCTGTTTAGAATTTATTAAACATGGTAGGGTTTGAACAAATTTTTCTCCCGAAAGAAGAATTGAGATCACTAAATCAGTACTTAACATCAGAGGGCGTGCTTCTAATATCATATTACCGGGCCTATTGCGAATATATCTGAAGAGTTTCATAAGCTTACGCGCACCGGAACTGCCGATTTATTTTACTCATCTTGGGTTTGGGTTTGGGTTTGAATACAAAACCCACAACACAAGGACAGTTTAGAGTAATGCGTTCGACCCAACAACTGAAACTTCAGATTCTTGATACTCATATCTTATTTAAAATATTTCCTGAAGCACAAGGCTTACGTCCCAGTATCTTTGAGACCGCTTGCGATCAAAGATGACCCTTGAGTGTCGCGCGCACTCAAGGCATCGGCTCAGTTTGCAGTCATGCCTGCAAACTGAGCTGAAACGGGCACATGCGAACTTGATCAAGAGCTCAAAGAATAGCCTATCGTGTTATCTAAACATCTATTATCCGAAAAAATGTTTTCCTAATGTAATGATTTTTAAAAGAGCGAGGGGTATTGCCGCTGGCGAACGGGAAGCAGTTTTCACATACTTAAACGCCCGATGGAAACCGCACGGTGTCCGCTGGATCGAAAAACGAACGGCAGAGGACGAGTTTCTCGCTTCCGAGGAACGTCAGTGGGGAAATTGGAAGCGTTTGTACTGTTCAACTGTACGAGTATCACGGATGCGTCTGTCGTCTCCCTTGAAGATTCTCTCAACAAAAAATATAAACGCAAATCCCGAGAAAGCAGTCATATGCCACCCAAGAAATGTGGCGTAAACTTTTTTGCGGATGCGCACGATTTAATAAAGATATTACTACATTTTCAGCGAACGGTTCAGATGATCGATTTTCCAGCACCGAATTTCTTCGGACTATTGTATCACGTAATGTATCCAAGATGTGAATGCTATAGCGCCACATCGGCGACATGGTTCGACATCCGATATCTCCGGCCTCTTACCGCCAGTAATATCCAAGCAAGAGAAATATTTCAGTATATAAGGTCTCGTACTTAACATATCATATTTTTAAAAGTAAAATTGACCGTAGCATGCAGTTCGATCGGAGGGTCCTTTGAAGCCACGTTTGCAGCCACGCTGGATTTTGGAGGCTCGACCCGTTCAGATACCAGCTTCCCGAAGGTATCGCGATATTGTCCCTTTACAGTCCTGACAGAATGCCAGTCCAGCCGCGTCGCGAACCGGAATGTGTCACGATGCAGTCGCGAACCGCAGAATCGATCATAGGAATGTTGTGAACCCGGGGATCGAGGCCTGCACAAGAATTTGCTGAACAAGCGCTTGGGCCCGATGGAGTTACTGGAAGCCTTCCACAGCGATCGGCAGATGGAGCTCGCCCCCGAGGACCGAGGGGCCCCTGCGGCTTACCGCTTGAAGCTGCCACCGCAGTGGAAAGTGCACGACGTCTTCACCGTGGATAGGCTCACCCCGGTAGAGTCGGGCCAGGGTAAGTTCGCGGACAGGAGTGCTGAGATTCCGCCTCCTCCTGTGGACGTGAGCGGCCGCAAAGAGATGGCGGTAGAGTGCATTGAGAGGGCACGCACGAGGAGACGTAGTGGGCGGACATGGACGGAGTACATGGTCAAGTGGGTTGGTATGCCGCGCTCCGAGAATGAATGGAAGACTCGCGAGGACCTCGAGTTCGATGGAGTTGGCCGAAAAGGGATACCTAACCGCGCTTTGCAGGAGTTCGAGAAGGTCGAGGCCAAGAGGCAAGAACGTGAAAGGAGCAGGGTCACTCGCAAACGCGAGGAGACAGCAGGAGCGGTATGGTTGACGGACCCTGAGGAGTTACAAGCGGACGGAATGGCCTGGATCCCAGAAGAACGAGCCGACGACGAGGTGGGCACGTTCGCGACGTCGCCCACCAGTTTCATGCCATTCCAAGGACCTGGTCGAGGAGCAGCACACCTACAACCGTCTCGACGCCCAATACGGATTCTGGTGTTGTTTTGTGGCACGGGCTCTGTCGAACGTTAGTTTAGCAAGCAGTTTCCAGGGTGCGAGGTGGTCTCGGTGGACATCCAGAACCGATGGAAGCCCACTCACTGCGAAAACATCCTGCACTGGGACTATCGGCAGTTCTCGCCCAGGCACTTTGACGTCATTTGGGCGAGTCCTCCATGCACGGAGTATAGCCAAGCCAAGACGGTGGGGATACGAAACCTGCGTGGTGCTGACAGGCAAGTACGGAGAACGTTGGAGATCATCAAGTACCTCCAGCCGAGCTTCTACTTCATCGAGAACCCGCGTGGCCGAGCTCCTCATGGGTTGCACACTCGCCGATGCATGCAAGGGTTGCCACCTCCGCATCTGGCTACATATTGTAAGTATGGTATGCCCTACAAGAAGCCCACCCACTTCTGGACCAATGCGCCTATCACCACCCTGAAGTCTTGCGACCCCGAAAACCCCTGCGACTTCAAACGCCGCTATGGGCGACACGAGAGGATGGCGCAGAGCGGCTCCGCCAGCAGAGAGTCGGGAGACCCTATGCTAGGCATGGGAGCTGGATGGCACGTGTATGGCATCCCCGCGGCCTTGCTTAAACAATTATTCAGCTCTCTACCGGTGGAACAACCTGTGGGAACAATCGCAGCGGTGTGTGAATACCTGGCGGAGATGCTCTGGAGAGATGAAGATGAGACGGTGCTCAACGATGAGAGCGTCTGCGCTAATCTGGAAGGAGTTGACGAGGGGCCTGCGACCTTGATGCCGGAGTGCAATCCTACGCCGCCACAAGTGATGTCCAACGGTAGCCCCTCATTTGTGTTGCACGGGTTATTTTATTTGTCGTGTCGCAAAAGATTCGTTTATATTAACGACGCTTCGCAGCTTTTTCAGAAATATGCTGTTTTTCATTTCGTTTCCCTTAAAGGAGCGAAACAGGTTTCCTGGAAAAAAGTGACATCAACAGGCCACACCGCAGGAGCTGTCCCTCAAAAATTATGCCGTTGGAAATTTTCCGAAAATTTTCTGCCCATGTCAGCAGTCCTACCCCGGATTGTGTCGAGCGCTCGCGCTTTACCGGCCAATCATGATACGATAGCATCTCAGCAGTCCTACCCCGGATTCTTTCGACCGATCGGTCGTAACCGACAACGAGAGAAACGTTTAACAATTCAAAATTATACCACGAAGATATATATGCTGTTTTTCATCCATGTCAGCAGTCCTACCATGATTGTGTCGAGCGCTCGCGCTTTACCGGCCAATCATGATACGATAGCATCTCAGCAGTCCTACCCCGGATTCTTTCGACCGATCGTTCGTAACCGACAATGAGAGACACGGGTAACAATACCATATTTTACCCCGAAGATATGCGGAATTTACAATTATGAATTTGTCGCAAAACTGCTCTAACAGGTTTACCGATCTCAACATCATCATCAGCAGTCCTACCCCGGATTGTTTCGCACTACAACACCGATCGTTAGTAACCGACGACGAGAGACACGGGTAACAATTCCATATTTTACCCCGAAGATATGCGGAATTTCCAATTATTTACGCATCTCGTCATTCAAGATCATCTCACCACTCCTATCGGCGGCGCGGCCCGGACAAAAGTGGATATGGTATGATCCTGGTCGGCAACGTTTTCATTTTTCTCCAAGCTCTTATCTTGCGCCTACCTGCTGTCTCAGCGCGCGGCTTGTGTTTTTGTTTGATTAATGATTTTTGCGCGCTACTTTTCTTTAGCGATATTTCATATTGACCATGTTTTCGTGTGCATGCGTGGAACCCGGCGGGATCCCACCAGCAGCCCGCCCTGCGATATATGGATGATTGGAGGCCGTCGGGCGTGTTTGCATCCCGCCTGACGGTTTGGGTTCAATTTCCAACAGGAATTCTTCCTTCCTGAGCAGCGCTCTGTTTTTTTGCAGGTTTATGCTGTGCCTTTTCTGAAGGCGCCAGCAACGGGCATAGTGTATAATTCATGCTGTGCCTTTTCTGAAGCCGCCAGCAACGTTCCTGGCGGCATCTTTCCCTCTGGCCCTACTAAGCTGAAGGGGTGCTTGGAGACCGGCGGGATTCTCCGACGGGTTGGGTTCGATTCCCAACGTCTTTACTAACCAGCGTTTCGTTTTTTGCAGGTTTTGTTTTTTACGCCGAGCATCTTTTTATGCGGCATCCTGTGACTTCCAGCTCTGTTTAGGTTTCGCCGATTATTGATGTTCAGAATTTTAGATTTCCCACCCACTGTTCCGCTGCTGTTTTCAAAACGTCTATTTTGTACGTAGACGCCCACCCGAGGGTGAAATGCGGACAGCAGTTGGCTGTCGGTATTGGGTTCGATCCCCAACGTCCTGACTGATTCGCTGTTCGTGTGCTGCAGGAAACGTTTTGGCTCTGAAGATTTTGGAACGTGCGCTGTGCTCTAGTTTCCTAGTTTAGATTTTCATATCGCCCTCGGGTAGTTGAATCCTTGTATTAGAAACTAGCAGCCTAGTAGTAATAAGTAATTATGCTAATATTTTTTAAGAGAGTAATCGGTTTTTCTCTTTGTATCTTTATCCATCTGAAATGCTTGCTTGCTTGCTACTCATGTATGCCTCGTGCTATATGAATGTCCCCAAGTGATCGTATAATACACCTGTGTTTTATGTAATATTCGCGGTACTACTCGTTCAGTAATTTTGTTTTTCAAGTCATAATCGCGGTACTATTCGTTTGTGTTCCCCCTAGCTTAATTTCATTTTCGGAAATTTTCTGTGAATTTTCACGACAGAAATGAGCGTGGCCCTGCGACAGACATGAGCGCCACGCTCATTTCTGTCGCACGGTATAATTACAGTTTGTCGCACGGTGCGACAAATAAAATAACCGGTGCGACAAATTTGAAGTGCTTCCATGTCCGACGCCGAGTGGGACACCATGGGCTCCGAATCGACCTAACGATCGCATCTAAGCACAAGCGAGGACGCTTCCACCACAAGGGAGTTGTGCTAGGACAACACACGGTGTCATGCGCGGATGACCCAGCAATGTCATACATGCGAGCAGTGTCATACGCGCCTTACAGTATTAGCGCCCGAGACCCCTGTTGAGGGAGAGACCCCCTTATATGGGAGTACACAGTACTACTGTACTGTGTAATAATGTGTCATACAGAATACTGGCACATCATACTGCATGATAATGTAGTGCAAGCATATGATAGGTTGATGAGACCTGGCCATGCTGACTAGGATTACCTCAGAGAGCTGAGTGAATAAGTAATGGCCAAGGCCAAAGAAACAGTTGAGATTTCTAGAGTAAAAACAGCCGCATGGCAAAAAGTCAAATAAATACCCAATTCTTACCTGCAAGTATATGTAGTAAGTCAGGACATAGATCCTAAGAGTGACATAGCTCACTATGACCTTATAAAGCATACTATAGAACCTTGCTTTATATGAGTCCCATCACAAGTAGTTACAGTGTCTGTTATGTGAGGAGGGTTACAGCTGCCTCCCACAGAGTGCATGCTGCAGCCAAAAGTATCCAAATAGCTCCCAGAAGGTCCCATAACTCCACACACTGATAAAAACTTTTCAGTAAGGTCCATATTTGAAAGATAAACCGTGTGTACTGTCCAGAATAAGTATTTGGCAGTCTGAAAAGTCCATTTTCCAGTCAAAAAAAGGCTATTTTGGGGCTGAAAAAGGTGCATGCATCAGCCAAAAAAGGTACCAAAGGGCTGTAGACCTTCAAGAACTGTTGAGAACGGTAAATAATATCCATACTGAGTAGAATAAAATAATACTATCGTTCAAAAGTTCCATATTGATGTCTAGAAGCTTGATCCACTCTTAAAACTCAGGGTTGATGGACCAAAAAGGAGTGAATGCAACTCCCAAAAAAGCTCAAAAAGGTCTCAGAGCTCCAAGAATTGATGAGGACTGGTAAAGTTTGGTAAAAAATATCCATAATAAGTAAAATAACTTTTCACAGCCATCCAGAAGCCCAGTTATCGAAGTTGAGGAGGTGCATCAACTCTTTTTAAGCTCTAAAAAGGGAGTGAATCAACACATATTTTGAAGAAATAAGCTGTTTGAGGCCATACTATGAGTTGATGAAGACTAAAACAATTGTAAATAACTCATAAAAATCGCACAAAAGTTGTTGTAAGCCATCATACCTCCCCCCCAATATGCGTTGTAGAGTTCACTTATCAGGATGCACACGGAAGTGAGCCAAAATAGGCAAAAAACGAGCGAAACCGGTATAACCAACGACAAAAATGGTCCCGCCTCTAGGACGCTAACCCGTCAAGCCGCCAGAACAACCGGAATGCACAATAAAAACATATCAGAACGTCGCAACGGAAGCCGAAAGCAGTTCACCACAGGTCCAAAGTGCGCATATAAGCACGCAAAGCGAGCGAGAGTGAGCTAAAAAGACGCTCACACGCCTAAGATACCAAATTGTCCCAGGGGTATTCCCAGGAGTTATCTATCATCCAGTATGCAATATGATCGGATCTTATATACTTTCAGAATATCTTTCTATTCACATAACCCCAGACAGCAAGAGTTCTTATTTTCTGCTGTCCAAGTCTGAGAGACCAACTCAGTGATCTCTCTTTATTCACCACTCTGAGCTCACAGATTATTTCCCCAACTGTTCGCTCAGGCAATGTCACATCCACTCACTAATTTCCCTAATAGTTAGCTACTCTTATTCTTATCGAAATCAGACCCCCCCATTCTGGGTGTCTCAGCAGGTACGTCGTGCCTCCTGGCACATTTCGTCCATTCCCGTGATTCCGCATTTGGCCTTGTCGACCCGGAGTCCGCTCCAGTTTGAGTAGAGTTCAAGCTTTCTGACTTGCGTTGCCAGCTGTGCCGCTGTTTCCGTGACCAGGGCGAGATCGTCGACATATGCTGCAGAGGAAGTGCGGATTTGTCTGTCCGTGTCCGTGAAGCGGTGCTGGTACCCCTTGTTGCCCGCCTTGAGCCAGCGCAGGAGGGGCTCCAGATAAAGGAAAACGAGCAGGGGGCTTAAAGAGTCCCCTTGTACCATCCCCCTCCTGACTAGGAGAGGTTCGGAGGTGTGGTGTTCTATTTTCGAGGCCATTTTGAAGGGTGACCCGTGGGTGTCCCCTCCGTAAAGATCTGCCACCACTTTGACTGCGTCCTCCGGGATCCCCAGGTACTTCATGGTGTGTAGCAGCTTGTCGTACTCTACCGATCCGTAGGCAAAGGGCGTCCGTACGAGGCTCGTGGAAGGGTGCCCACCGGAATGTCGTGTATCCAAGAGAATGCAAGTGGGGAACATGAAGTTTCGCGTCGCCTCGGTGGACAAGCGATTTAAGACTGTCCAATGCTATTTTCGCTCAATCTTCGTGGAGGGCATGTGGAAAAGGGCGTCCATAAACCAGATGAAAAAAATCGATGACAGGTGAAATCTTCGTGTTCGTGTCGTTATACGTGTACTTGGTATGTTTCACGTGTGCCAACGCCGCGTGCATACTAACACGCTGTTTCTTAGTCACTCATTACACCCATCACCAAGAAACCAATCAAGAAAACAAAGAAACGAAGTATGGTTCGCTTTGTTCAGTGATATGGTTTCAGATCATATAGCACCTCACATATTAACACAAAACATGTTGAAAACTGGCATTACACAATTGCCCACAACTTTCATAAGCATGTAGCAACATGAAATATGCTGTACAATGGATTTAGAGGTAACTTTCACCACCAAAAAAGATTTTTTCTTAAGCATGGTAACCCCTGAGACAGCATTTCAAAAAGATCTTTGCAGTACCCGACCTACTGATCTAAAGCACTTAGAAATACACAAAAAACCAGTGTAACAGCCGGCATGCATTCGTTAGACTGTTTCCCCTCTTAAAAGTTGTGTTCAGGACAGTGGTTGATGTCGCCGGTATGGAGGCTCCCTGTTCAATCCAACCTCGAAGGTCCCGAAGCATAATAATCTGCTATTTGTGACTTGCCATTTATACGCTTATTTCATCTGCCAACAGCCACATACACAGTCAACGCATTTTCCTTATTATACCGCTCGTTTAATAATGGGCTTCCTTCGACAAGTTTTCAGGATCACTCCGTCACAACACCACTATAGAGCGTGAGTAGAAACGAGTGTGGTAAGACTCTTAAAGGGGGCAACAGTGACAAAGTGATCGAAAAAAGAACTGCCAAGGAGTTCCTTGCACGCACGTCTAAGGTAAGAAGCACAACTGCCGTGTGCGTGTTTGCACTTCACACTTGAGGTAGGGCACCCGACCCGCAAGTATAGTTACAAAACGCGAGGTCGAAAATAGTCAACCCAGGGCTGTGACTTGCATACCTGAAAGTAATCTGCGTCAAAATGATGAACGCGAATGAAACCGTCCTCACCTCCGCTAACAAAGCTGCAAAACATAACTCCCTCGTGCTTAGAATCGCTGCTAGTCACCTACTGAGTGGTCAACGTGCAGTTACGTGCATCTTACTAAACCTCAAGTAAAATTTACCTGCGGCCATCTGGAGAAATGGCGAGTGCATTGATGGGTCCGAAGTGTCCTTTCACGCCGCCCAGATATTCCTCGTAGATCTGGCGTAATGTGCAAGCCTCTAAGTCAGTAAGATGTAGGACTCTGTATGCTTTCAAGGAGCGCTGAAAGATGTTCAAACTGGAAGTGCAGCACCTTATGAATGAACATAGCTTCGAAACCGCCAGCTTGCGCGCTAGATGTGGTAACAGCAGCTGCATCCTGACCGCCTCCGACTAAGATCTGTTGAAGCAGTACCACGTCAGCTAGAGAACCTGCAGCCGGAACCAGAACTACGGCAGGAATATTGGGCGGGACTCACGTGATCTAGAAGTGGGGAGATCGCGACCGCATTAAGTGGGCGCTCGGTGGTGTAGCATTTCTTTTCCTCCAGGGTAAAGATATCCCACAACTGCAGTCGTTGACGCAGAAAATAACATCTGTGAGTGCATACAGTTTGAAGCAAAGTTTCTCTGCGAACGAGGGCTTCAGTGACGGCACACACCACTTTGAGAGATGAGTCCGGGTCGAAGTTAACAGTTGCAGGCGGGCAAGCAGGATGCGTGCGCGACGTGCCACGAGCTTAAGCGCGTGGCACTCGAGATGTTGTTGGGTGGCATACGCGCCAGCCGCCTCTGCTGCGAAATATGCAGGCAAGTTTCTAGGCAAGGAATTTATATCGCAGACAACCGAGCGCTTTCAACTTCGTCTGGTGGGCATGGTACAATATAAAGTATTGGGAATACGGTGCAGCAATATCAAATGCAGGCCTGGATAACGGGAAGGTTCGCATAGCAGTTCTTGCGAGACTAACCTTAGCAGTTCTGTCCAGGGAACCGGTGATGAATTGCGTGCCGTCCAAAGATACTTCAAGATCTTGGATAGTCTTTTTGTGAGCATCTTCTATGCACATGAGTTCCTTCCCAGTCTGCCGCACTCACGGCGACATGGTGAAACAGTGAGTACGGTGCATACTTTTCGAGACGGCCCTTGCTTCAATTAAACTTGCCCTTGCTTCAATTAAACTTGCCCTTGCTTCAAATGAACTTGCCGTCTCATCCTTTGAATACATATTTGAGAGCGGAACGCTTCAAATTGTCAGTGGTAGGGATATAAACGCACCTCCACATCCCACTGCCTGATCGTGCGATCCTCACCCGTGCTGATGATGGTTTTGTTAAGGGGTCCCCAGACGGCACGGGTAATTCTGCCCTGGTGACCATAAATGTCCTGCACCCTCCGCACTGGCCAACCACACCCAGGTGGATCAGGACACTCCGGCGTGAGGGGATTCCTGATGTATAAAAAGGGTATGTGTAAGCAGAGCACTTACTGGAATCGTCCTCCCAATTCATCTCCATAATCCGAATACAAGATTCGTGCCCCATAAAGGCATCGGTCGTCAACAGGCACATTTGTTCTCCCGTGGAAAAACAGGTGTACCTCGCTGGACCCTCAAAATCTAAACTGTACAGTTCCTTTCCACTTTGAACGTCCCATAGCTTGAAGGTGGTGTCTGCAGAAGCGGTGATAAGCCTACGCGTGTCACCTGATAAAATGAAACCGAGAGTAGAGAGGTAAGGAAAGGGAGAAGAAAAAAGGGGAAAAACTTCAGCGTGCACCGGCGTCCACGATGGGAAAAACAACAAAGCGCCAATATCCGTGTTGGGACGTACGAGTGACATCACAGCTCCAGACAGCTCCGTTATGACCCAGATAGGTCCCGATGCGTTCACCACTGTCTGTGTACCACAAAGTAGGATGATGATCTTTTGCACACGAAAAGAAGATGTCTCCTTCGCGGTTGAACTTTATGTAGGTCAGAGGGCTGTCAAACAAAACGCGCCCACTTCAGATCTACTTGAAACGGAATACCTCAACGACAAATATGCAATACATACCGCTCGTGCCCTTTTGCTAAAATTGGCCTCATAGCTGAATGAGGTTACTGTGCAGGAACGCAATGAAGAATAGCCGCCACTGGAAACCCTACAGTGCCCAAATTCGCAGCAGCCGGAAGAGCTGGAAAGTTGAAAGGGCGGTATTTTGGACGTGGAGCGTGTTCAATCGAATGAAAGGAGGCGAGAGCACCGACCTGTTCTCGCCTGCGCCTGCTTGAACTCCCACCCGCCACCGCACAACCCCGACCCGTGCGCACGCCCAGCGCAGGCCAGCACGAGCAGCCTCGAGTCGACGCTCGCGCTCTTGCCCTCGAGCCTCGACCGACTAAACCTCTGCTCCTTATTTTCCCTAGCTGTGCTAGTGGTCCTATCGCTATGCTATTCCCTACAGTAGCTCTGCTAGCGGTCCTATCCGGAAATTGTCTTGCGTTGCTAAAAATGGAGTACTCTGGTTGGTCCACCTCGGATGACACGTCTGCGGACAAGGGTTCTTGTCAAGTCGCCGCTTATTTAAATTTATACATGAAAAAGTAAAATATAAAAATATAAAAATATTCAGAAATATTCAGAAATATTTTGAAATATCTATATGAGTAATATTCAATAATATTTATATGAAAAATATTTTTCAATAATATTTATATGAAAAATATTCAATTGGGGAAAAATCTTTAGATATCTTTAGATTTTCCCCTCTTTGAAAAAGTCCGTTTTATGACGTCACAAATTTGCGTATAAATTTTTAGAGGTTTGATTTCGCAGAAACCAGCTATTACTAATTACAGAACAAATACTCTCGCAAGCCAGAGGTTACGAGCTTCGGCCGCTGCGCGGCCGATCGCGCGATTCTCGACAGAAAGCAATGGAAAGCAGCTCGTAACCTCCGGACTACCACAGAAAATAAAAAAATCGATAAACCGGGAGAAAATTGCCGCGTCCGGAGGCTCTGACTTGTGAGAGTACCCGTACCCGTACCCGTACCCTGTCCCATTCAGAATTGAGATCACAGTTGGCGTCATCGTCATGTGACACATCTACATGTGACACGGTAGATGTTTGATGTTCGAGTTCCTGTTACAAATTTGTAATTTCCTCGTCGCTCCCTCGCTGACCTGACCTCAACGTCAAGGAAGCAGGCGACCAGGTTTAGGCTTTTTGTGTACCATACCATAAGCGCTCACGTTGGAACCCCACGATTTGAAGTTCTTGAAGCCTTTGGCTCGAAAATATTTCCTCACGTATTTTTAAAGTTTTTCAGTGTAGAGTTTTATTCAAGTGTGTGATAGACGGTCTGAAATATGCCGACTGCGAACGATTCGCACTACTACAACTTCATCAAGCCTTTGGTGGAGGTCAAGCCTTCAATTTTGTATGTAGTGAATTCCTCCGAAGAATACATTGACAGACTCGCTACGCTTGGTCTTAAAAGTGCGGCTCTGTCAAAAAAAGCAAATTTGCCTGGCATCTCTCCTTCACTTCCAAACAATGCTTGCGGGTTCTTTATTTGGCTCGGTCGCTAAATTATCACATCAGAGATTTCCAAAAGTCTTTTAATGTGCCTTTCAAAAAAAATATTTCGGTTGCGGACAATTACTTCGGTTTGAGGGTTAAAAGTCGCGCTTTGCTTCGGAGGTTATGTACCATCCGCGTGTTAACCAACCACGTTGGCACGAGCAAGCGGATAGAAAAACATGCTCAAATTAAACTTTTGAAACAACATGTTTTTTTCTGACCTTTCGCCACATTATTTTTTTCAATGCAGTGGTTGAGGTCTACTCTGAAGGTTGGGGACCCTGCTACTCGGTGCTGCCAACCCTCAAACGTATCAAGATCGAAAAAGACCCAGACCCCGCATGCTTCCAGCATAATCCGGTTAGCTTTCCTGATCCATGTTACCCACATTCACCTCGCATGACACAAACAGCTTTTCAGTTTTGTAAGCCCTCCGAGGTTTGAGGCGAACGGTGTACATCCTCACCAATTATTCATTCGCCTCGGAGTTCGTTGTCGAATGCCTCGACTTCGTCTTCTGTCAGTTACACTGCATAAGTGGATTGCTCGAAACTGAGATGTTTGCGAAAGCTCAAAAATACGTTCTGCCATCGCGCATTCCAACAGATATCCAGGCGAAAGAGTAGCCTCCCGTTTTGACGTTTTGACCCCCAAAATTAGCCCAAAATGTTTAAGACCTGTCTATTCCCCTTCGCCTCTCTGAGTGCCTTGCGTGTTGCGGCTCTGTATTCTTCTCCAACACCTGTTTTTAGCGGCAAAACGGCACCGTCCACTGACACGAAAGCCATGTTCCAGCTTTTCAGTCCCCCCCCCCTGCGGAGATTCTATTCGTCCCCGAGCAGACGTTTGCGTCGTAGTGACAATCTTCTGCGAGCGCTTTCGCTCCTGTGAATGCGTCGTCGGTTCCGTGAAACTACCGACGTGTCCAGACCGGGGAATGTGCAAGACTCATCGGCTCAGTTCTTTCGGTGACTGGGATAACAACTCACAGTGCTGCGCGGAGAATATCACGGAGCTGGAGGCGAGCATTGGCCTCTCGAAACCGTTGTTTCTTTTTTACAGGGTGTGGCTCCCATCTCGCGCCCGTATTCCGTTGAGCTTCAGACGTCGCTCTGCATACACAGTGTGGAGTCTCGCTTGTTGTACGTGAAGTGGGGCCGCGCATTTGTAGAGGCTTGTTGCGGGAATACGTGCAACAAATGGAAAGGGCATCAACACTGCTCTCGCACTTGCAGGGGTTTAGAAGGATGTGCTGTTTTGAGACCGTTCGCAATGGCCGCCCATGGAAATATCGCTCCTTTTTGTCCGGAGTTTGCTTCCCGAAATAACAGAGTGGCTGCGCTGTCGTCGTCTGTGAGACCGTGCGGGACGATAAGTAGAAAAGTGCGACATGTGCGAGAACACTGTGAACAGCTGTCTGCGCTCTGCACTTTTGAGCTGCCGCACAACCTACAGCCTGCACCGTAACGCCTGACCACGTCACTCCAGACCCGTCGAGAGACAGCGCGCCTGTAAGTTGGCATTTTCTCGGAAGTTGTTTGCAAGTCTCTTGCTCCTCTGGCGTGATGTGTCAGCTCAAGTGGTGTCTAACGATTTTGGTTGGTAGGAATGCTCCGACGTCCCATATCGTCCTACGGTACAAACGCACTCTATTCGCTCGTTGAAGTATATATATAAAGTATGAGTAGTATACTTCACTACCTCGAAGCGTATATACAGCAGGGCAGCGCTCGATAGCGTGTTTATACCGTACTCGGAATAAGCTGGAGGTGCTTATTTGCAGAATGGTAAGCTCATGGAGAAGATCGAAGGCCCAAACACGCCGGCCATTGAGAGGGCCATCCTCGAGCACACACCCGTGAATCCGGAGGCCGATGACATTGAGGTCCGCTCCTTGAACTCACCTTTCGACCTGCTACTGCATGTTGATACTTCGAGAGCCCTAACGCGCAGCCCTCGCAAAATTATGTAGCACCGTGAGTGGATGAGGGTTTGACATCATTCCCTGGTCAGAATTCCTTTGTTGTTGAAATGATGCATCAACACCTGTTCGATATGCTGACTTATATACATAGGTTACTCATACGAGGTTAACGGTGCTTTTCAGGAGAACCCTTTCTATCTTCAGAAGAAGGAAGCAGCGAAGGCTGCAGCTCAAGCGGCAAAGGAAGCAGCCAAGTAAGATTCAACGGAAGGATGCAATACACAGCTGTGAAAATGACAGTTCAGTCTCATTTTGTTCACAAAGAGAGCACTTGTGTGGGTTCGAACCTAGCACCTAGAACCAAAGTTCAGTCCCTCCATAGCCAACACAAGCAAGTTGAGAGTTATCGAGAACTAGATGCAGAGGACATAGTAGTT
Source organism: Cymbomonas tetramitiformis (assembly GCA_001247695.2). Classification (NCBI taxonomy): domain Eukaryota; kingdom Viridiplantae; phylum Chlorophyta; class Pyramimonadophyceae; order Pyramimonadales; family Pyramimonadaceae; genus Cymbomonas; species Cymbomonas tetramitiformis. The sequence continues at coordinate 6,839 of LGRX02027795.1, read as the reverse complement.
GCCTACGCGCAAGACTTTCAGTTATAAATTCTCAGCATTATAACGAGCGAACTGGATGAACGAGGACTTGAAATCCTCCTTTGTTTTTTTTTAAACCTTATTTGAATTGTATCCTTCGCAGTGCTGGTTGCAAACTGAGAGGTGTATCCAGAAACCGGATTTCTGTTGGGAACTGGTTGGGATCAATCTAGATGGTGAAAGCAGTAATCCCAGGTAGACATGATGCTGGGCTATCTAAACGAATACTTCTATCACACTTGGCTCTTGAGTGGTCTGCTATGTTATGCAATAATTTCATCTCCCTCATGTTTCACCAGTTTTCTGCCAGTAGCAAAATGGTGAGACTCTCGGAAGAGCCTTGTGCTCACAATACCCCTCACGTCAATACATCGATGGGCTATGGTAATAATCATTGTTTAAAGTGGGCTATGCTAATAATCATCGGTTAATTTGTTAATCATTCCCCATTGCGGGGTATATTTCCTACTCTCAGACCGCTTTATTCGTGTTGTGCAAAATCATTTTCTGTCATCTTAATTTCGAATTCTGGACCTCGGGAATTTTCATCTGTGATCAGCAATTGTCTATTGTGCGGTTCGGCCCTGAATAGAGGGAGATGCCCGCTTATCCACACTGTCCACTTATCCGCACCGGGCCTGGTAAATATGGAGTTTGTTATGTATCATAGGCAGAAATTCACTATTTTATAGCAAATTTAGAGCATGGTATCGCATTTACATTACCTATATATATAAAGAGGTATCAGAAACTTTATTGTAAGGTTCACATCTCTCGATTGAAATGTCAAACGAAGGCAAAGTAAACCAACAAACTCATCCAGATGTCAAAACAACTCCCTAGATAAACATCATGCAAATTCCCAGCATTTATCTATGCTGATAACCATGACTAGCCCTGCAAGCAATTCCGTAGCCCTGCGAGCCGTGCAAGGCCACCACCATCCGCTGCAACCAATATGCCGGAAAGCTCCGCGTGCTCCATGTCGCATCATCCTCCTCATCCTGAAACAGCCGGTCTTGCCTGCGTTGTACACAACTGTCGAAGAAATTCCGCGCCGATTTCCCCGAACCTCCAAACGACTCCATCGCAAAAGGCACAAGCGTGTGAGGCCAGAATGACCCAATCAAATTGTAGACCGATGCATGCGTGGCATGTACATGGCACCCTAACACCGAAAGGGACAATATATCATAATATGTGTTTTGGTATGAACTGCAAGGCACTGTATCGACATCCCCGTTATATCCTCAATATCGGCATTTACCCAGAACGTATTTTAGGGATATCAGAGTATCAATAAGTGTCGATAGCTGAAGCGTCGTTGTCGGTATTTGTCATCGAATTCTACATCCAGTTCGACGTCGATATTATCTATTGACAAGTTAGCAAGGCTTGGTGTATCAATACTGTATCTGCCGCTATCAGGGTTACTGTTGTTATCTGATAGGATATCGGTATATGTTTAATCTGACATCTGCTCTATCCGTATCCATTCGATATGCAATATTGTGTAACATTGATAATTGATAGGGGGGTTGGAGTCACCCTAGATGTTACCGTGTGCAGCTTGGGGCAGGGTTTTTTCATGATGCCCTATGAGTTATGCCGTGTGGTGAAGGGAGGTACGGAATCCCATTCCCCTATGTCCTACTAACCGCTCTGAAACAAGTACACCATACCCCTGCCCCATCAAGATGTGCGTTCATCACTTGCACATCGTGGTGGTTGGTTTTGTCGCGTTGAATACTACAGAGATCGGCATATACGAGCGAACTGATGTTGCAACAACAAATGGCTGTGAGAATGATCACTGCTGGTAGTTCGTCTGCACTGATAAAACGAGTCACATGAATCATACTTCAGGCACATGGGTCATAAGCTTTGCTTGCTACCATAACTGCATTATTCCAGTTTTTTTCTTTAATTGCACCGTGCTGTGCTTTATTGCCTCAGTATCATGGGTTAGCTATGGCCTCCACCACGGAGAACCTGCCTCGTACACTGCACTTGAATCACCTTCGGAATTTCCCATTGCGCGCACGTGCAACTTCCAGGCCTGGAACACATAAAATACAAACCACATCAAACTGGGACTGAGACTGAAACTGGAGCTGAATTTGAGCGCCCGGAGCCCATACATAACAAACTTAATCAGGCATGAATGCGGCAACTGTTCACGTCATGGCAATCTCAAGCAAACGTCAGCTGTCAATCAACATATCCCAGTCTCAGGTTAAGCATATATCGCAGAGCAGAACAAGCGCACACCCCAGTCTCAGGTTCAGCATATATCGCAGAGCAGAACAAGCGCACACCCCAGTCTCAGGTTCAGCATTCTCTGAGCCCACAACGCAACATGCCTCAGGAATCGGTAATAATTTAATGATTCCTAGCAGGCATACCTGAAGGCCAATGGTGCCGTCTGGTCCAGGGGCAATCTGCGCCATATACAACAGATGCCACCTTGAGTCAAAGGCGTCGCAGAGAATTCCCAGAGAGTCAACAACACTATCATATCAATATGATTTTATCATTTGACATTCAAAACATACTCGAACCAAATTGCAATAAAATTGAATCCTGAAAATATCACTGAAAGCACCTAAGCTATTGTGAGTAAACAAGGCGGAGACTAAATATCGTCTCGATTTCCAGAGTCAAGTTATAGCTTTTGAAACAGATATCTCTGAAAATATCACTGAAAATAGCGCTGTTTCGCCTAATGATGCCAAGTGCCTTTTGAAACAGATACAACTTTCGCTACGGTTTCCGTGTTTCCCTTCATCAGACCGGGAGGCATGCGAGAGAGTGACAATCCATATTAAGTAAATAAGTGCAACCCTCGTGGTCGAATTCCAATCATAGTGGAGCGTATCTATACAAACTAACCAGCATTTGAGCTTCCTAGCCCTCACAGCATAAGAATCTATGGAGTGGATTTCAGTTGAAATATGAGGAGTCGCAATGATTGGAGGATGTTAATTAGTGCCGCAATCAAGCACATCTGTTATTCATTGCAGAACTTAGTCCCAGCCACGGGCGTCGCGGAATTCTGCCTCATGTTAACGGCATTGCAGAACCCCACCTGCCGCTTGAGAATTGAAATGGGTTGCATGCAATATAGAAATTGCACGAAGATGGAGATGGAACTTTCAAAACATGGAAAGTACTCCAAGATGAGCAACCTCCAAGTTTGCTTACCAGCGACTCCCCCCCGCATGGAAAAAGCAACCACCAAAATGGTTGCGAACATGTATTGATGAAACATGTCATTGAAGTATCTCAGTAGGAAGTAAAAGCTACCCAATACCCTTCATGTTCAAATCAAGTTCAAGGGATCACGTCAAATCCAGGACAAGGGATGACGAGCATCTGGGAGAGGCTGGCAGCCGGTTCCAGAGAACCTGCGTGCGCCCCTCCTCGAGTGGGGCACACACCGTGGGCCGCTGCTTCAAGTGCAAAAATCCCCCAAAAACTCTCGGCGCCCCAACTCTTGCGTTGAGAGGAAAGTCTCGGCGCCCCACCTCTTGCGTTGAGAGGGAGCTGGCGCCCACCTCTTGCGTTGAGAGGAAAGTCTCGAAGCGCCACTTGCGTTGAGAGGAAAGTCTCGGGAGCCCCACCTCTGCGTTGAGAGGAAAGTCTCAGCTCCCACCTCTTGCGTTGAGAGGAGTCTCGGCGCCCACCTCTTTGCAACAGAGGAGTCTCGCGCCCACCTCTTTGCGTTCTTGAGAGAGGAGTCTCGGTGCCCTGTTCTGCGTTGAGAGGAAAGTCTCGTGCCCCACCTCTTAAGTGCGTTGAGAGGAAAGTCTCGGGTGCCCTACCTCTTGCGTTGAGAGAAACCTGCGCCCACCTCTTATGCGTTGAGAGGAAAGTCTCGGTGCCTCACCTCTTGCAAGGCAGAGAGGAGGGAAAGTCTCTTCGTGCCCCACCTCCTTGCGTTGAGGAAAGTCTCAAGCGCCCCACCTCTTGCGTTGAGAGGAAAGTCTCGGTGCCCCACCTCTTGCGTTGAGAGTGAAAGTCCCAGCGCCCACCTCTTATGCTGAGAGGAAAGTCTCTCGGAGCCCCACTCCTCTTGCGTTAGCAGGAGAGCCCCGCGCCCCACCTCTTATAGGAAAGTCTCGAGCCCCACCTCTGCGTTGAGAGGAAAGTCTTGGTGCCCCACCTCTGCGTTGAGAGTGAAAGTCCCTGTGCCCCACCTCTTTCGTTGAAAGGAAAGTCTCGGTGCCCCACCTTTTGCGTCGGTGCGCCCGCGGCCGGTTCAGCACCCGCCTCCGATCCGTACAGCGAGTCTCCCACCAGCGGCGCTCCCAGCGCAGCGAACTGGATGCGAACCTGCCCGACCACGCCTCGCGCACTCTCCTCTCAGTTCCTTAGTGCGCGTCCTCGCATCATACCCGAGCTGTGCACGCCACGTGGCGTAGCAAAGAAACCTGGAACTCCTAGGGAGAGTAATCAACAGGGCATTCAATAGCTTAAAATTGGATTGGGGAAAAGCAAACAGGGCATTTTGTGCTGAGCAGTTGGAAACAATGCAAGCATCTAGAGCGTTGGTAGACTTTTTTGACCAGAACTGTTCAGAAATCAAGGCAGCTCGTTGCCTACCCCTACCCCACTCATCCAAGCCCCTCATCGGGTGAACGCAATCTACTGAGACGATGCTGGTATTCCACCCAGCATGTGCAGATGGCCTCGATGGCTTTTGAAGCAAAGACGTCAACTTCCGGCGCTAATGGCCGTCGAACCAAAGACTTTGAATGCCGCCATGCGGTCTATTCTGCAGAAGCAAGCCCCATGATACATGCAGGTATGTACCTGGTGGGTGCGGCCTGTAATCAAGCGAACCTCGGACTCGTACGCTTTCTGCGCCCACCACCAGTGCCGGTCTGACATGATCCGCCACCATCAGTGGCCCAATACACCATGTCTCATGTCTCAGGCAAGGCGCTGCATGTGGCACAAGCAAGGCGCATATTGCGCAACATGCGCCACATATTGGGCTTCGGGGGAAATATCGGGTGGCCCGGTTGCGCTGATCGGCTGTGCATCGGCTGCACACTTCAGCAGGCGCACGTGCTTTTTGGGAATCGTCAGTTGCGCTGAGGGGGTGGGGTCGGCCGACATGGTGCGAGCTGACACGGGCAAATGGCGGGTTGGAACCTACCACACGAGCGTCATCACTGGCGCCCTCAGTGCGAGGCGCACACGTCGCGTCCTGAATCAGAGAGCGAGGCACCTCCAGCTCCGTGCAGGCCAGCACCTCCAGCTCGCACAGGGAACCTGGGAGGCCATACGCCCAGGAAGTTTTCGAGGGCACAGATCCCCAACATCCTCCACGACAATGAGTGCTGGGGCATTGATTTACGGCATCGTACAAGCCAAAGACTTTTATGGCTAGATTTTTACGCCTGCTTGCCTGCCTGCCTGCCTGCCATCCACCAGCGCCGTTGATTGGCATACTTTTTTGGAGTGTTTAAGGGTGAACAGACATGGCTTCATCGAGCCTTCGAGAATATGATCGCCACAGATTCAGTCTTTCGTTTTGCAAGCGGAGGTAATCACCATCATCGGATTCGTCGACGTCATGAACTTCCATGAATCTGGGCCCTCGGTCAGCTTCACCTGATGCGGAGGTGCAAGGGGCGAGCGTGTCAATGCCAGCTACAGGTCCGCCAGCCTCTGCAAAATCTAATCCCCGGCCGCTCTTCAAGTAATGGTGTGCAGCGCCAGGAATGTGCCTGACTAGTATCGACGGCTCAGCCGCGGATCTACCGAGCTATGTGCTGCTCCGATGTCACTCACATCGACGGCTCATCCGCGGATCTACCGAGCTATGTGCTGCTCCGATGTCAAGAACACCACCGGTGCCGAACTCACCTTGGACGGCTCGATGGCGCTTTAGGCCCACGGGAACAGCTTCCAGGCTGCGAAGCCCCGCCCCTCGGGTGGTTCATTCTGAGCATCAACAGATATTCTGAGTGCTCAAGCCAGCATGACAGCCGTCAGATATGAGTAGCGCGGCAGCCATCAGATATGAGTAGCGTTTGATGGCATGCCTGAGGGCACGGTAGATCTGACGGGGGTCCGACGGCATGCCTGAGGGCACGGTAGATCTGACGGGGGTCCGACGGCATGCCTGAGGGCACGGTAGATCTGACGGGGGTCTGACGGCATGCCTGAGGGCACGGTAGATCTGACGGGGGTCTGACGGCATGCCTGAGGGCACGGTAGATCCAACGGGGCTCTGACGGCATGCCTGAGGGCACGGTAGATCTGACGGGGGTCTGACGGCATGCCTGAGGGCAACGGTAGATCCAACGGCTCTGACGGCATGCCTTCGAGGGCACGGTAGACCTGACGGGTCTGATCGCATGCCTGAGGGCACGGTAGATCTGACGGGGTCTGACGGTACTGAGGGCACGGATCCAACGGGGCTCTGACATGCCTGGCTGGCACTGTGCAGATCTGACGGGGTCTGACACAGCATGCCTGAGGGCACGGTAGACCTGACGGGGTTCGACGGCATGCCTGAGGGCAACGGTAGATCCAACTGGGTTTGACGGCATGCCTGAAGGCACGGTAGATCTGGATTGACAGCATGCCTGAGGGCACGGTAGATCTGACGGGGTCTGACGGCATGCCTGAGGGCACGGTAGATCTGACGGGGCTTGACGGCATGCCTGAGGGCACGGTAGATCTGACGGGGGTCTGACGGCATGCCTGAGGGCACGGTAGATCCAACGGGGCTCTGACGGCATGCCTGAAGGCACGGTAGATCTGACGGGGGTCTGACAGCATGCCTGAGGGCACGGTAGATCTGA
>LGRX02027794.1:172990-223225 GCA_001247695.2 Cymbomonas tetramitiformis | reverse complement strand
AACCATTATTGCCAGAATGAAAAACAAAACTGCGGAGGAAGAAAGTGAATACAGCTGCCCCTAGCGACTCGGAAGAAGAATCCACCCCCAACGCCGAAAAGAGCAAACAAATGGAAGATTATGATATGGCAAGCGACGGTTCTCTATTTGCTGGAAAGAAAACAGCATGCAGTGGGGCAGCATATGCCATAAAAAACTTTGACAACGGGATGCCACTTGTACGGAAGATGAATATCCCCCCCTCAAGAACTTTCTCCGCACCGGGGCTCCTTATCAAGGAAGATATCCAAAACCCGAGTAGCACATCTGCTGAAATTGCGGGACTGCGATTTCTACTCACAGAACAAAAAGAGAAACTCCTCAAATCCATTACTCCAATGGTACATGCCATTGACTCCATGGCAGCAATATCCGCGGTAACAAAGGATGGCAGGTCCATGAGTGCTCGGGACAAACTACGTGAAGCTAATCGCAGAGATGTGCAGGCTGTTCGCCTATTGCTAGAAGAACTTGGCTTTTACAGTGAAGGAGACCACAGTAAAATCATCCTTAAATGGATTAGGGGTCACAATAATGACAAAGTCCATGACAGAGTGGACCGTACTGCTAAAAGAGCCTCATTCAGAGGGGGCTGTTTAGACATCTCCCGCTACGACCCTGCCGAGGAACTACCCTTCTCATTATTCTTTTTTGAGGTCCCTATTTTAGGCGATATCCGTAGTCACATCAGAAGAATTCAACGACTCTCACACTATCATAATTGGAGAACTCTACAATCCCAAGGGAAGTACCTGAGAATGCTCAACGAGAATAACACCGCCCCCACCAAAGATATTTCCAAAATAACACCTAAAGCTTTCACCGCTTCTAGAAGTAGAGAACTCCTGGGTCTTCAAGCCTCTCCAGCACGCTTATTTAAACTGGGGAAAAGCGGGACTGAAAACTACCCCTACTGCCAACAGAATACAAAATGCACCTTTGAACACATCCAACTTGAATGCCCAGGACATAATAATAGTTTGTATAGTCTTAGAGCAACCCAAGATAGCGAACTAAGGAAAATCATCGCTGAAGAAATCTCAGAAAAGCCTAAACTACTAAACCCTGGAAAAGGTACCACATACATCAAAACACAGCCATCGAAACTTTTTCCACTTGCTGACCTAAGACAGGAAATGAATGAGGAATTATACTTACACGCTCTCCCGGAAGCTAGCATGTACCGTCCATCAAGTTCAAAAAAGAATACCATTGCTTTGACCGCAAAGCCCGAAATTGACCATGTTACGGGAACAATTAAATATCCCGAACTCCAATATGTCCAAAAGAAAGAGTTTTGGAAACTTTTGGCTTGGCACCGCCTTTCCAACAAAGCAGTCCCATGCTCACTTGCGGAGTACTCGAATAGGGCACACGATATTCATGAAGCACTCAATGCATGTAAGTTTGAATCGGGAGACCCTAAAAACTGCTACGCAATAAGAAGAAGCCTCTTAGATATTTTGGTGGATGACAGAAACCTTGACAAAAACGGCTGTGAACTTTTCTCCAACCCACTAAATGCCCACCCTAGAATTTACTCGAGAAGATGCATACCCACCACTAGAATGAAAAAAGCCCTCAGGCCCTTCTGCCATCATGGGAAAATCGGCTTTGATGGTCTCGCTTGGGATGCCTACGTGGACCCGTTAACAGGCATTGGCAGAATCGTTTACGGAAATCCCCCCTTTGATGGGAAGGATAAGGGCAAATCTTCGGCGGTTATGACTACCTTGGAAATGGGACATAAAGCGGCCAACACCGTCCCCGGATTTTCAGGAACATGGATTCTTCCGCTGTCTCCCAAAAACCAAAAAAGATGGTTTGATAAAGGTTTTAAACTTGTTTTCAGATTCCCGCATAACACTATTCCATTTATCCCACATGGTTATTGGACGGGTGATGACCCCTACGTTCTCCCAGGTGGCGGATGCTATAAGGATGATTTTTCGGATGTCGTTATCATAGCTATAGACAGTGCACCCAGTGATACTCAACCAGCCTTTGACTGGAGGCCTACACAGAAAAAGATTGCCAGATGGTTCCTCAATGTCCTTCCTAAGTCCAGAGTCACGGAGAAGAGGCTAGAATACACCGGAGTCAGCCCTGATATTTGGAATGAAGTTCTGAACGAAAGTGACAAAGTACTTCCTTCTTCGCTGTGCCCATGGCCCACTCAAGACCCCCCCTATCATCAGAATGGTGCTGAGCATTATTATGGTGGTCACCATGACACGACAATCACCAATGCAAATTCCAAGCCCTTCATAAGCACCGTGAAATGGCCCAAAGTACTTACACTCATGGGGTACCTCCCTCCTCTTTTTGGTACTGTCCTCAACACGATAGGTGTTCCCCGTGGCAAGATTAAACCTCTCCTTAAAAAACTTTCAAGAATCTGTAGGCAACACACCAAAAATAGGCGAGTCGTGTTTCTGTTAAACACCACCACCATCTTGAACACTGACCCGCATACAGTTGACATCCTGAGCAGTGAGACCATGACAGAAACAGAAGCTGTGCAGAAATCAAACGACTTTCTTCAAACCCTCCTGCAATAATTTTTGCTGGAACAGTCACACCGCTTGCTTTGTGACTCTTCCTATAGTAGTGTGTATGACTGTCACCCGAACCCGAACCCTAACTGTTTATGCCCGTTATATCGGGTTAACTTATCAACTTTATTACATTCTGAGAAAACTTAACACTGAGTGTATATATCCCGAGTCCTAGGGGTATATCCAACAATATGTACATATCTCTGTGTATGTGGAATGTAAAGTACAGAATCACTGCAATAAACTTTACTTTTGCACATGACAAATTTCATGGCAAATAAGTGAATTATGCTGTATATCAACATCTGAGGTTGATATATTTCTGGGTTTTACCGGATTTAAACCCATGGCGGCAAATGTACTTTCTGATGATATATAGAGTTATCAACTTAAGCGGAACATCCACTTTAGTGATATTTGTCAATCTATGATATATTCTGAGCATAGGTCTGTGCTCTAAGATTTATCAAAATGATATTTCTTATTTAGAACATATCTGGACATTGCTTGATATAATCACAACAATTTGACACAACACATTTGTATGTGTGTGCTGTCCTCAATACTATTATCAGATGTCATGTAGATACTGATCTGAGAGTTACATGCATTTGAACTGATCAAATCTGAATCAATTATCATTATGCAATGTAGTTTTTGATGTTGCTCCAGCGATGATATGTGGAATGACGAGTGGACTGCACCCAACAGTTACCAGCTGTTGCATGGGTGCAGTATCTTGCCTTCGGGTCTGGAGATAACTCCATCCAGCCCTACAGCATGTTGATTTATCTGTTCCCAAGTAGTAAGTGTCCGACTATAGGGTACGCTTTTTTATCACTATAAAAACCCTATGAAAACCCTATGACATATGTCATAACCCTATGTCATATATGTCATAAGTCATACAAGGAAATGACAAGGGAAAATGACAAGAAAATGACAAGTAAATGACAAGAAAAATGACAAGTAAAATGACAAGAAAATGACAAGAAAATGACAAGTAAAATGACAAGGAAATATACAATAAATATACAATAAATAATTACGTAATAAATGATAAATAAATTACGTAAATAAATGTGTAACAAAATAAGATTTAAATAAGTTCTAAAATAAATTTAAATAAGTTCTTAAATAAATTATATAAATGATGTATATTATTACATATATATATTATAAATTGTTCTTAAGTTATTTCAATCTTCCTCTTCAAAACATTCTTCACAATAGCAAATCATTGATGTATTTTCTTTTTTACATTTGCTACAAAGAATGATTCCACAACCTAAACATTCACCCCACTCTATATCATTTAAAGTTTCACAATAATCAAACTCACCATCTTCATCATAGTATTCGGAAATGTCTTCAACACAATAACAACATTCACATTTAATTTCTTTAGTTTCGGGATTGCTCATAAGATTATCATATTAAGAAATAAAAATAGAAGAAGACTTCATTTGTGTGGAAAACACTTTTATCTCTTCCATTCTACTTTCTTTCATTTTTTTTAAAAATTCCTCCATTTCAAGTTGCTCTTTCATATAATAAATCTTTTCTTGAATGTCAAGAGGAAGATCATTGAAAGTAGTAGTCATTGTGATTTGTTCTACCTTATGAAGTCTTACTCTTTAAGTGGAAAATTTTCGTTACAAAAAACATTTTTTAATATACATTCACTTATTATAAAAAAGTCTTTTGAAAATAAATGAGTCTTTTAAGAAATGTACAATAAATTTGCAACAAGTAAAAATATGTTTTACAATATACAAATACATATTACAATACACATACAATAAAAGTCTTTTCAAAATAAAAGAGTCTTTTAAGAAATGTTCAATAAATTCATATGTAGGTTTTTTCTGCTTTTTTGTCCCCCTGAAAAAACCGAAGAAACTTATTACTAAATATACGGTATACGTATCAATTCCAATACAAAACGTAAAGTGTTATTTGCAGATTGTTCACCGGAAAAGTCCGTTATTCTTAACTCAACTTCGTCATCAGCTTCAATATAATTTACACTTGAATTTAATGTAAATCTTTTTGCTTTTGTGGTATTGACCGTTATCGTTGAACATCTCAAAAGATATTCCGTACCAATCTTTGGTTGAATTGAAGTATCGGCGTGTGTTATCTTGAACTTGATATCGTCTGTACCATCAGTATCTATAGTAGCAAAATCCAAGTAAATAATGAAAATATTATTAGGAAATTGAATGGTTCGTATATTTTCAATTCCGGGTGCTGAAAGCGTAGTTATTCTTGAATTTCCTTGATAATTCAATTCTTTATTTACTTTCAAAATATTTATATCCGCGACAGGAGTTTGAACAATATCAGCTTGTATTAAATTAGCACCTCGGATATCACCTAACATATTAATTCTAAAAAATTCATTTGATGGTATAACAGGTCGTTTTCGAAACTGCAAAGCATACACTGAATCAACTGCTGCTTCATCAACCAGTGATGTATTCAAATCTATAAATGTTGAATTGGCAGATTTTGGCCCTTGTAATTCTAAATTTGTCTTGGAACTTAATTGTGCATTAATTATAATGTTATTGCATTCTATATCATTACATCCTATTATATCACCTTTCATATTGATACTAAAAATTTTAGGTACAGCTGAATCAGGTTTCGTTTGAAAATTTATAAAATATATCGTTGAAACACTCGATACATCTACACCTGAGGTATTTAAACTTATGAAACTATTACCTGATGTTTTATTTCCAAATAAATCAAGATTTGTGGTATTATCTGGTGCAACCAGTTCTGTTTTTCCATTGATTTTTGCATCACCGTTTACTATCAAACCGAAAGTTGTATTTACTTGCAGTTCACTGCCTGTAACGATTATAACACTATTATCAGTTCCATCCTTCAATTCAATTTGTGCAGTTCCATTATTTAAAATATTTTTCAAATATCGAAAATTTATAATTGAAGTATTCAAAACGTCTCTGCCGTATAAATTGTTTACGTATACGTCACCAACGGTCCTTTCTATATCATTACCACCGGGTAGGTTTATCCACTTAGTAGACCCCCCAGTTGGAGCATTTCCATTAACCGTATTACATTGTATATTTTTACAAACAATATCATTTCCAAAAGAAGACATATAATATATTATAATATCACAATTTAAAATCAGGTTTAATCCAAACCAAAATTCCCGAACCCGGAGTTGTTACAACTTTACTTTCCATACACACACCGATAATTCCAACATTATTTGTAGTGATTTGTGAAGCATTAACTGAACCTCCCGGAGCACAGCCTAACATTTGACCTTTAACATAACTTCCATCAATAGCTTTGCAGGTTGTAAAACCTTTTGTGCAAACGAAGCACGAATTTCCTGTATTTGAATTCTGAACACAAACACCAATAGGCACACAATTTTGATTAGATTGACTTGCCGAAGCTGCATATATTTTTACACCATTTACATTAGTAAAGTCATCGTCAAATTGAACAATATCACCAGCACTTATTGTTCCTCCGGTATTATTTTCAAAAGTAAATACATCACCGGTATGAGGAACCGGACTTGTGGGTAATGTTGCCGTGTATGCATTTGTTAAAGTTGTCAATGGAATTCCTAAACTTGTAATAGAAGACGTAGCTGATGTATAACTAAAATTTAAACTATTTGTGAGTATTGCACTTGTAGCATCTATATCTCCGGTTAGATTAATATTTCCTCCGGTATTTCCAACAGCCAATACTTGACTTAACGAACCAATACTTCCCGAATTTATAGCACCAGATTTTATTTCGCCCGAAACTGAATCATAATATAATTGTAAACTTTCTAATGTCACATCAGGACTTGGTCTTATAGGTTTCACCGTAAATGAATTTGGATTTGTTTGGTCTAAACTATTTCCGGTTCCATTGATTATAATTCTATTTGCAACATTATTACTTGTTTGTCCGTTATTATGACCTGCATAGCTTCCTAAAAATGTACAACCCGAACCTGGATAAAATGTTCCACTTTCCCTACCAATAGCTACAATGTTGGTTTCTAATGTTTCATTTTTATTACACGAATCATCACCAATACATACCGAGAATTGAGGCGGCAAATCATATCCACAACCCGAACCCATACATATTGTATCTACTGAATTTGTTGCATTAAACATGCCATACAATTCCTTCCCATACAAATAGAACGTTCGCCTATATGATTAGCATTTATATAACTTTGTGTTTGTTCACCAATAGAAATTTTAGCAGCACCTCCCGAACCAGATTCAATTCTAATATTATTTCCACTTACTTTTTCTTGATTTATTGTCATTGTACCGGTTCCCGTAAAAGAAATATCATTTGTGGTAGTTGTACTTCCTTGGTCGGTAACAGATTGTAAATTTTGGTTAGCCCCGGAAGGAAAGTTTTGAAGCAAAGAACCGTCACCAATAAATTTTCCAGAATTCAAAGTAATATCACCGGTGTTTAAAATTAGAGGTCCATCATTTAAAAGTACACCTGCTCCAAGTGGTTCTACATTCAATGTGGTTTGCATAAAGGACCATTCATTGATACCATTGTCTCCTATTTTCAATCTTGTTTGAGGAACAGGGTCTAAAGATTTAATTTCAAAAGAACTATCAAGTTCATCTACACCTATAGAAAATTTTGATTTAGTTGCAGGATTATTTAAAATAAAATCATAAAAATTAATATTATTCACTAAATTTAAATCACCATCAGTTTGTAACTTCATAAATTCTCTTTGATTATTTACATCAGAATTATCAATAAAATCAATATCATTTTGATATAAAAAATCTGAAGCCATATGAATTGTTTGACAAGGGTTTGAATTATCACCTATTTGATTTACATTGAGTTGATTAATTGTTAAAGGGTCAGGAATATTTGTAGATGGAGTTTGATTTCCATTAAATGTACTTGCAACTATGTTATTTCCGAATGAAGACATTATATATTATAATATGATTTTTAAATTTACGGTAGAGCAAGTTTCATAAACACCGTTCCAAATCTATCAGTTGGATTCGCTTTGAATACATATAATCCATTTACATTTGTAATAGTTTCAACCGGAGGAACATTATTTGTTTCTACAATAGGCAAACCATCAAATCTTACTTTCATTTGATTTGCTTTTGCAGCCATATTCAAATTTACACCACCCGGGTCACCGCTTTGACTTCCATCAATATCTATATTGATATTAGCTCCAATCATTTGCAAGGTTGTTCTTGTTACTTTATTTTTAGCACCAATAAACACACCGTCATTAACTTTAATATTCTTATCTAAAACAAAATCATTTCCAAAAGAAGACATTATATATATAATATTATATTACAAATTTTTTATTTTACAAAAAATGTTGGTGCAAGTTTCGGTAATTTATTGTTTAATGGATAAATATTGGGAAATGAAAACATAGCATTTTGTTTTGTAATTTTATCACCGTGTCCTAATGTATATGATTTGAAACCTGACATAGGGTCCACATTAGAAACTCTTGCTGGTGGTCGTAAATCTTGAATTGTTTTGCAAGGAATCATCATCATTGAAGGACTTCTAAATCCTGAAGTTAACATTAAATTTGGTAAAGTAACATTTATTTTCCCTAAAGACTTTCCTAGATTTTTAGAATTGATTTGTCCAGCTTGTTCAACCATATATTATTTTATAAATAAATAAGTTTTACACAGCAACTTCAATCATTCTACCCATACCTATGCGAAGCGTAGATGTACATTCACAAATTACAAAAGTTTCGTTATCACCACCGGGAATAGCTTCTTGTAAAGCATCTGTGCCCGCTTGTGTTTGTAAGAAGAATTGAGAGTTCAAACCACGTGTAGCTAGGCCACTAAGACTACGAACATTCATTTCGGAAGGCATATTAAGCCTTAACATAGCAGTCCAATAAGAATTATACCAGTTCTCCAAAGAATTTATTTTGCATCCAGAATCAACAGAATAATTATCCGCTTTTCCTATAGTTAGTAAATTAAAGGCATCCAGAGCGGTTGCTCTATAATTTGGATAATAAAGTGAATTTATATTATATTGAAAAGATTGAATTTTTCCTGCATAAAATCTAAAATATGACGGCACATAAGTTGCTCCAATTTTATTATCAATTTTATGCAAACCTGCATTTGTTGAATTATAAGTTGAAGGTCTTTGCACGGCGTACAAATTATCTAAACATTGAGTAGATAAAGAAAATCTAGTTGATTTGTCCATTTTTGTTTGGGAATCCAAGAATGTAAAATAATTCTTAAAAGGCACCTCAATAAAGGAATCTTCTCTTAAGTTACGTTCCACGGCGCTATCATAAACACCATTTGAAAATGTAATTGTTTCAATTGTAAAATGCAAATCTTGTAATACCCAAGAAGCATTTGCAGCAAGTTGGGCCGCCCCAGTTCCAGCAAATCCATTTCCAGCTCCTAATGATTTTTGATATGCCCCTAAAACTTCAGGACGCTGCATATAAAATCGTATTTGTATACTTGGTAATAATGCTGTATCAATATAGTCTGGACTTGCTTCACCTATAAATTGTAAAAAAATTGTTTAATATATATGGTCGTAATTCTGTATAATAGTTATCAGTATTTACATTTATTTCTTGATTTTTTAAAACTCTTTGATACGAAACTTCTTTATTTAACGTTGTATTTATATTATCCAACACAGTTGAAACCGTTGAATATTGTTGCATTCCACTTGAAATTTGAATTCCACCGCTGTAAATTTCTACCCTTTGAATAAGTTTTTCTATACCGTTTGGCAAAGTTGTAATCACTACATCAGGTTGTGCCGGTGCTGCTGTCTCACAAGCAATATTGGTTTCATTAGCACGACCTTGACAATGCAAACTTAGGCATTTCATATTTATTAAAGAGTTCACAGGTAAATTTAAAGTTATCACACCATAAGGACCTACGGTTGTCAAATTTGTTGTTTCTAATCTATAATAGTTGGTGGAATATCCGTTTAATTTTTGAAGACCAAATGCAAGGCTATAAGGTAAAGACATTTTCTATAATATAATAAATAAAAAATAAAAAAATGTTCATTGAGAATACTCTTTTAATTTCAAAGAAATTGCAAAATTAATGGATTGTTCTGTACCATTTTTTGACAAGGCTGTTGGAATTAATCTAGATTTATTGTCAGTTATTGAAATTCGTAATTGAGAAAATTGTGAAGCTTGTACATCTATACCAAAGTTTTCATCAAAATCTAAATATGAAATAAATTTACTAGAAATATCGGAAGGTAATAATACTTTTCCTAAAATGTCGCTACTTATTATTTGATTTTGATTTATATTGTTTGAAAGATTAGTACTTTGTAAATTATTTGTTGGTAACGTGGTAATTCTTAAATAAATAGCATCATTTGTTTGTAAATTACCCGGAAATTTAGATTTAAATAACAAATCTGGTGTTTCAATATCAAATAAATTATTTACTTGAGAAATATTTGTTAATCCTGCAACAGATTTATTTGTTCGTCCTCCTAAAATTTGATCAACATCATTATATTTCCCAGGAGAATTAAATATAGCATTTAATGCATTATCTAATGCACTGCCTGGAACAGTTTGAAAATCACCAGTAATTGAAAATGTAACAAATTTAATGTTTGGTGCAGCTTTACTAAGTTGTATATTAAAATGTCCAGAAATAGCCTCATATGTAACGGTTACGCTATCAGCGGGTGCAACAAAATTAAAGTTGGCTACAAGAACATTTAAAATAATGGTTTCTAAAATTGATTTTAAATCATTTAAATTCGTGTAATTTCCATCTGGTATTCTACATTCATATAAATCATTTGTGCTTGTTTTTGCTATATAAAAAATACCATTGTATTCATTGATGGTGCACCAAGTTTTTGCGGCGGAAAAAGAATTTTTAATAATTTTTAATCTATTTGTGTTCTATAATTTGTTAATTGTGTCGGAACATTTATATTCATTATTCTTGAATCACCAGTGGTTGATAAATCTTCACTAGATAAATAAAGGGTTCGTTCAGATATTGGATTCATTATTATCTCTATTTAATATATGAATATAATTTTTATTTTCATCAATTTCTTTTTGTTTGTCCCTTTTTAATGGTAATGGAATATCCACAACATTTCCGTTATACATTTTATCATAAAATTCAGGTCGTGCTATATAATCATCAATAATTAATTCTAAATAAAATGTACATAAATTTGGATATAATATCTGAGCATTTTTCATTAATTGTTCACGTTCCATAATTTACCAAAATATTATTTTTGTTGTCTTTTATTGTATTTTTATCTATATTTGTATATTTATTTAATAACGATGTATTTACATTTCTACTAAAATTTGTCATTCTTTGAGGACCTTTGTTAGAAATATAATCTGCTAACATTCTAGCTTCTAATGGTGCATCGTCGTGTAAATAATTTGCATTAATGTCAAAATTTACTCCTAATAACCCTAATGGATTTAAATCTTCAGAAATTTGGTGGTTAAATTCATAACTTTCAACATTATTTATTGACATATTTCTTGCATCTTTTAAAGCATTTCCGAAAGTATAAATATCAAGCCCCGTCCCTATAGTGTTTAACGTTGATTTTAATAAATCAACTTTGTTAACTTTATTGTTTTTTGGTAATTGAAAAAACTGTTTCGAATTATGTGGAGATGTTATATATTCATAGGGTTGTTTGAATAAATCATAAGGATTTTTGTTTTCAAAATAATGAAATATTTTTCTATTACTTTTTGATGGAATATGAAGTGCTCCGGCTGTGGCCCAGTCCGTCAACACTCTATGAATGTTTTGTGGTGCATTTCCAACAATCTTAGGAATATGTAAATGAGAAAGAAATGGATTGAAAGTTGTTGATTTAACATTAAAGTTTTCACCGACGTGTATTGCTTTTGCCCCGCCTAATGAGGTTCCTAATAATTCTATTTGATGATTTGGGTATTTTTCCAAAGTTTTCAAATAAACATTTTCGGCGCGTTTAAAAGATTTTTGTTGTGAATGTTTTCCTTTAATTACTGAAAGAATATCTGCTTTGTCCTCATTCAAAAATGACGGGTTAGAGCTTGCCCCGTGGTATGCTATATGAATCTTGTTTTTTCCATTATTGAAAACCGCTGCATCATATGATGACAAATGTGGATCTAATTTGAATTTATTTCCAAAAATTTCCTTATCCATTTGTTGTTGAGCATTTGTAATTGTAAAATGTTCATATTCACCCGGGTAATTCAATTCCGGTGTATAATTTCTTGATCCTAAATATGTTGAAATACCCACTTGGTATGCTTTCTCTCTTAATTCATTTGAAAATACTTGTTTTATTTCTTTTGCTTGGAGTTCGGCTAATTCTTTAAATGATGTGTTTAATTGAAATTTGTAATCTTGTTTTATCTTGTTATTCCTTGGATCATTATAAAACTCTTTTTTATTTTGGAAAGTCTTGCTTTGGTAAGAGTATTCTTTTACTCCGGACTTGGAAATTATATTATAGTTGGTCTTACAAAAATCATTTTGGGAATAAATCTTGGAACATAAATGCTTCTTCATTTATATATTATTTATTAGAAAAGACTTTCAGAAATGAACTGGGTAGTTTCCCTTCAATAAATTACATATATTTTGTCTATATATCAATAGCCTTATATGAAAAAGTCTTTCTAAAGCAAAAAGTGTTTTATAGTTAAAACGCACATTTTTTTTGGGTAGTTTCCCTTCAATAGAATACATATATTTTGTCTATATATCAATAGCCTTATATAAAAAAGTTTTTCTAAAGCAAAAAGTGTTTTATAGTGAAAACGCACATTATTTTTGAATAGTTTTTTTGTCAATAGAATACATTTATATGATATGCAATATTATTAGATATATATAATATGCTTATGTATGCTTGTGCTATGCTCTTGTGTGCTAAGTGTCAAACAAAATTGGGGAAACACAAATAACAAACACAAATAAATATATATATAAACTACTATTACAATTGGCTGTCTATTTCAGCTAAAATCCCGGTCACATGCCGGTGTTGCACAAAGCTAATTGCTCTCTACAAAAGTATTTAGCACAAGTCATCGGATGGGACAACTCTATTTTCAGTGCTTGAATCAGAAGAACCTTGAGGTTCAGGTTCAGGCAAAGGTGTATGTTGAGTAGGCATCGGTTGGTTAGAGTGAGTCTCAGAAGCAGTCCTAAAAGTGTTGGACCATTGCATAAACTCTGCCTTAAATTGGCGCAGCTGAGTCATTTCCTGTTCCAATGCCTGAAGCTTTTTTTCGGTCTCAATAAGTTTCTTTTGAACGTTGCGCCTGCACTCTTTTTCCTCGTTCAAGGCATGCATAGTGACCCAAGGGCCACTTTCACGAAACTCTTCCCAATTTTCTGGGCCACACTCATCCCAGTGAGAGGGCCAATTGCCTTCGTCGTCCTTAAGGTCGTCGTCAATATCCTCATTAGATTGGTCATAAAGACCATACTTCTCATAGTCAACCTGTTCACTCTCATCGCCATCTTCTTCTTCTTCTGCTTTCTTAGACAAGTGACACGTTGCTAATTCGTCAACCAAAGCTTCAACACTTGTGGAGTGACCACTCATGTTATGAAAAAAACCTTGTTCTTGTTCTTTTAGTTTGTTTTCTAGTAAACGCATTACGCTCGCTTTGGAAAATTTAGGGAGAGGCGAAACTACTTCGTTCCCTTCCTCTTCGCCAAACACCATCTTGTATCTTAAAGCACCAGCAGCGGTTTCAGCAAGCCAGGCGTCATGGTATTTTTGTTTAGCTATTAATTCCTCCTCGCTAGGCGGAGGCGAAACTACTTCTGAGTCTTCCTCTTCATCGCTATTAGAATGCGCTTTGGCTTTCGCTTTCCCCTTTTTCTTTTCTTCGCGAGCCATTCTCTTCTCTTTTGTGTGAAAGCCGCAGTAACGAATGCGGTCACCGCCAGCCACACTTTTTCCACAACGACGTTTGTCGCCAAACTTATCAGCAATTTGAAACTGACACTTACCATCGCACGAACCCGAAACTGTAATACCAACCGAGCCTTGAGACATGTTTACCGTTCTACTATAGCGTTTGAAGAGACCAATGAAAGGTCACACTGAAAATATACGTGCTCACTAAGACCAGACTTGGCCCGGATCTCCAAACAAATGCCTTGCTCTACGAAACGTTCAAAATCACAGTGAATACAACCGTAAATACACTTCTCAAATGTAAACGAGAGAAGCGCTGACAAAATTGCGCCAAAAGCCAACGTGAATAGCAACTTTCGGAATTTAAGCACTAAAACGAATAAAGATATAGCACCAATAACTTGCAGATAAAACTCGTAATTCCGCTCTAATATTTCTGTGAAATAACTTTGAAATACTCTGAAAAAAACAGGCTGCATACAGTAGACTACCCTTACGCGTTTGTTAGGGCGTAAAAGGATTTGACCCTTGTCTTAAAGCCTGTTGCTTGCATCTGGTACGGGGTCGGTCGAGGTATCGATATCGAGCGCGCGGACTGTCATCATTAATCTGAACCGCAAAAAGTTGAATATCTGACGGTTTATTTAAGAACCAGTTCTCGATTTTAGAAAGTTGTTCTCGATTTTAGAAAAGTAGTTCTCGATCTAAGACATATCATTCTCGATCTGAGACATTTCATTCTCGATTTAAGACATTTCATTCTCGATCTAAGACATTTCATTCTCGATATCTGAAAGTTGATTCTCGATGTAAGAGAACTCACAGTTCCTTACTGACCATCTCTGCTACCTACCCGCTCACTACCTACTGTTTGTGTGATATGGATTCTCTCGCAATGGACGCTGAAGAAGTCTTTGCCCCTTATCACGAGTTGGCCGAAAAACAAGAAAATGAGGAAAGACTCGAAGACCGTGTTGAGCAAGTGGAAGAAAGAATTGGGGAAGAGCCAGACTGGAAAGGGTCAGGTACAAATAGAGTTCACTTAGGCTTTATGATGAAACCCACTGTTGCTGGTGGACAATGGCAGCTGTCCTTAAAGCACAAAGTAAAAGGTCGAGAAATTGTTGTTGATGGGCCTGTCTTGGAAGTTTTCAAGAAGGAGAAAGACAATACGCGTAACATAACAGAGGATGGGGACTTAGTTCACAAGTTTCTTTTAAAGTGTGCGCCATCAGCCAAAGCTGAATGGCGTTCCTCTATTATTCGCCACACAGCCTCTTTTGAAATTGGAGAGAAGATGGCGAAAAAAGCCGCTGCTGACGAACAAAACCGTTTAGCTGTCGTTAACACCTTATCACACGAGGAAAAGATGGCAGGCATGACCAAGAAACAGCGCAAGGCTTACGAGGCAGCACTGGCTGCTGAAGACGGCGACAGCGAAGACGAAAAAAAAGAGGAAAAGACGCCATTAGAGGAAGGCCTACTCAAGCGCCTGGCAGGAGCAGTCGCATCAACAGCAAAAGACTTCGCTGAGGCTAACAAAGCCCCTAAATTGGGCTAACTCAATAGCAATACTAGCACAAGACTTAGACAAGAACAATATTGTTATTATTACTATGCTAGTGTAATATACTTGGTATTTGTGTTTGCGCAATTTAGTTTTCTTTTGTTTCTATTTCCTAAAAGGGGGATCAAGCATATTAACCCTACGGTATTCTAACTTGTAGTTGAAGTATTCTACGCATCCCGCACATAAACACATGTCCTTGTCGTAGAAGTTTGCGATCTTGAAAGTCTTCATATTACCTTTGTCGTTGTTGTGGTTGTACATCGCACACTCCATACAAACATGCCTACAACACTCCCAACACTTGTGTAATGCCGGTGTGGCATGAGGCCTTCGGTGTACACAATAGTTTTGTTGGAACCTTTCCAATGCTTCCTTATCTAGTTGTTCTTCATTTAATAGTTCTACTTCGGTTAAAGAGATAGTTTCTTCCTTTGTTTCCATTAGGTGGTAGGTGTTCGAAAAAGTTTGAGAATAAGTTTGGGTTTGGGTTTGGGTTTAGAGTTCATATAGTTAGTCAGTCATAATATTTTGAGTACAGCAAGTACTCCTATAAAATTCTTTTGTATTTGAAAAGAGTTTTTCTTATATTTTATCATATCTACCATAATAACTTGTCGGCATAGAATCCATTAGAGCCTTTCACAAGTCTATCATTATTATGCCTTAGCTTGTAAAGTCTTCTTCTTTTTTGTGCATACTCAATTCCTTTTGACTTGATATAAGAAGGATAGTCTAACATTCCACAAGCACCAATACTAGCTAACTTGTTATTAGTTTTCTTATCAAAGACATCTAATTTCTTGTTTTTATTTGTTGAAAGTTTCACATAAACATTCAATTTCTTTGCGTTTTTTCTTGTATGTTTACTTATTGTGTAATTACAAGCCATTTTGTTTACAATAAGGATGAAAATATTAGAGCTCTTTTGCGGGACAAAATCCTTTTCCAAAGAAATGCAAAAAATGTACGCACATTGTGAAATCACGACTTTAGATATTCTTCACAAATACGATCCTACAATAAACGGAGATATTCTTCAATGGAATTATAAAGAAAAGTATTTTCCAAAAGATTTTGATATAATTTGGACTAGTCCACCTTGCACCGAATATTCCAAAGCTCATAGAAGAAAACCTAGGAATTTATATTTGGCCGACAATATAGTAAAAAGAACTATTGAAATCATAAATTACTTTGAACCGAAATATTGGTTTATTGAAAACCCGGCCGACGGTGGTTTGTTACAACATAGAGACTTTATGATTCCATTATGTATGTATAAGCACACTTGTCGTTATTGTAGATATGGTTTTCCATATAGAAAAATGACTAATATTTGGAGAAATATAAACGGTTTAAATTTGAAAATATGTAATAAATTAACGCCTTGTGATAGTAAACAAAAGTATGGTAAGCATTTATATACCGCCCAACGTACACAATCATCAAATTCCAAAGATAATATAGGTGTAAATGATGCTCATGTAATACCACCACAATTATTGAAAGAATTAATTCAAGATTTACATTGTAGGGACAATAAATTCATTGAAATTCCTACGAAATGCTGATGGATGATTTTGTTTTTTATGTAGATCAATAAACAAAAAGTCGTGTGGGTTTTGAATTGACTTCTTATATACATCATCAAACACTTCTTTTGATATTTCACCCGCACATGCTTCGGAAATACAATCAATTTCTTTCATATTTTTGTTGCGAAATACCAACATATGTGTTAAATTTCCACGAATAGCTTTCAATAGGCCACCGCTATTTGAGGTGTATGATTGTGTAGCAAACAAAAGAGTTGTCCCTAATGCAGAATCTTTTAATTTTCCCATATGTCTATGTTTGATGACTAAGTTACTTAATTTGGAAGAAGGTTT
Organism: Cymbomonas tetramitiformis; assembly: GCA_001247695.2. NCBI lineage: Eukaryota > Viridiplantae > Chlorophyta > Pyramimonadophyceae > Pyramimonadales > Pyramimonadaceae > Cymbomonas > Cymbomonas tetramitiformis. Next base: position 206,186 of record LGRX02027794.1, on the reverse strand, counting down.
CATAACGTCGGAGCCTTGTACATCATCAAAAAATACCACAATTATAGGCTTTTTACCATTGTATTTATGGATTGGAGGTTCAAAATCAGAATCTGAACATTCTAATAATAATTCAGATGGAATATCATATATATTAATATCTTTTCTTTTCAACAACGACATTAATTCCTTATATTCTTTTTTCAATTTTTCGTGATATTCTTCATAGTCGGTGGCTTCTTCATTTAATATATTTTCAATCTTTTCGGGAACATCTTTTGTTGGCTCTAAAACATCAATATCGTCATCTAATGGAAGATCTTTGAAATAATGTTTATTGTTATGATATGTTGGAGACACCAAAATTAATCTATCTAAAGCATTATTATTTTTCATCAATCTTAATAAATTAGATAAAGCTGTGGTTTTACCCACACCTCTTTTCGCCACGGCCAAAATAATTCCGTTAAATTGAATAAAATCAGGTTCGGTGTTTATAGTAAATGCTGAATTTTTCGGTAATTGAATTCCATATTTTTTGTCATTTATTTTTTGAAAAGACATCAATAAATTCAAAAGTTTCCTTATAATAAATATTAAAATTCTGGAAATAAAGATTTATATGTTTTATGAAATTGTTTATCGTTATCTAAAACATCATTATAAGTTGGAGGTTGTAAATTTTCATTTTTTTCATAATTTTTTCCATTTTTGATTTTTGATTTTTTGGATCTTTTTATTATAACTTCAGGTTCACTATCACTAGATTCACTAGAATCACTTTCAACAACAATAACTTCCTTTTTTTTCTTTGTTTTTTAAAAAGATTCTTTTATTTCAGGAATTTCTTTTTCAATAGATTTATGAATAATTTTAGGTTTAATTTTTTGTTGAATTTTTTCTTGAGCTTCTTGTAATTCTTTTTTATTTTCTAATTCTTTTGCAAGTTTAATATCTTTTTTAGCATCAGCATTCTTTTTTCTAGTGTCCATAGCTTTTTGTCTAGCTATTTTTAGTCTCTCTAAAGTAGCTTCGTCCGTAATTTTTTCACCTTTTTTGAATCCCATATTACAATATATAAGAAAATAATTTTCTAATAATTTCTAATCTTTTCTAAAAACAATTTAAATTTTTAAAAAGAGTTTTTCAATGTTTTAATCAAATATATATTTTTATTATTTTTAATTCCTATATAATTTTATATGATTTTTATATTTTTATAAATAATTTCTAATCTTTTATAAAAACAATTACAATTTTTAAAAAGAGTTTTTTAAATGTTTAAATCAAATATATTTTTTTATTATTTTTTAATTCCTATATAATTTCTATATGATTTTTATAAATAGTTTCTAATCTTTTATAAAAACAATTACAATTTTTAAAAAGAGTTTTTCAATGTTTTAATCAAATATATTTTTTATTATTTTTTATTTCCTATATAATTTCTATAATATTTTTATAAATAATTTCTAATCTTTTATAAAAACAATTACAATTTTTAAAAAGAGTTTTTTAAATGTTTAAATCAAATATATTTTTTTATTATTTTTTAATTCCTATATAATTTTATATGATTTTTATATGATAATTTTTACTCCTTTTCTAAAAAACATATTTATATTTTAAAAAGAGTTTTCAAATGCTATATCAAAATACTTTTTATTTATTTCAATTCCTATATAATTCCTATTCAAATTTTTTGACACAATTCCTGAAGTGCCGATACCACAACAAGGATCAATGACTAAATCATTTTCATTAGAATATGTTTTTATTAACCATTCAAATAAATTATATGGTTTTGCACAAGGATGTTTGCTTTTATAATTTCCATTAGAAAACTTTATTACACTTCTAGGAAATCTTTTACCATCTAAACATATAGTAGGTGTCCTATCCGTATAATGAGTATATAATTCTGTTCTAGGTCCTTGCCCTTGTCTAACATATGGTTTATTACCTTCAATTTTTATTGGATTATAAGTTGGTAAACGTTCATAAAATACATATATCATTTCGTGTGATCTTAAAGGCATTTGATTGGCGTGGTAAAATCCTAAAGCCATAGTTTTTTCATAGACTAAATCGTATCTAAACCATTTTTTATTGCTTTCAATGATATTATGTCCATATTTTGTTGTTGTTGTAAATATATAAACACATTTCTTTTTGCCTATTCTTTTTAAATGTATCCACAATTGATCCAAATCAATAACATCTTTATCCCAAGAACAATTAGTCTGATTATACGGCAAATCACATATAAATAGATCTGCCGAATTACTTTTAATTGTTGGTAAAATTGTAAAACAATCATTATTATATATCTCATACATATTTTTACTTTTATTTTTTTGTGAGTTTCAAAACAATTTAAAAAACAGGTTATACTTTATATCAATGGAAAACATTAGTGAATCATATCCAAAGTATACTAAAGTTACATCAAAGAATGGAAAAGTTTATTATAAAAAACCCCTAGACACAAATAGAAGAGACCAAAATAAATATTACGAAAATCATAAAATAAAGTTACAAAAACAAATGACTATACAAAGAATTATAGAAAATAAAAATGTATCTATGATCACTTTGAAAAAACATAATATAGACAAAATTGAAATAATAAACATTTTTTCTAATAAAATTAAAGAGTCTCCTGAAAATTTTGACAAACTTCTTGATATTCAAAACAAATTCATTGAAAAATTAAAAGTAACATATACCACTTAAAGATTACGTTACATTATAAGTATAATAAAAATATTCTATAATAATATGTCACCTAAAAAGAATAAAGATGAAAAAGATAAAGGCAAAGCACCTATGACACAATCAAAGAAAACAAATTTGAAAAAGATAAGAAATTATAGGGCCGGAAATTTTCGTGCATCAAGTTCTAAACAATTAACACAAGAACAATGGAATAAGATAACAAAATTTGAAAAAGAAAAAATTGATGAAGAAGATAACATTGATGAAGAAATTGATGAAGAAGATAACATTGATGAAGAAATTAAAGAACAAAATGAAATTGAGAAAAAATTGAAGGCAAGAAAACACAAAAGGGAAGTTCTACAAGATTTAATTGAAACGTTTGAAATTGATAATGACAAAAAGAAAAATAAACCGGAATTGATTTCTAGGCAAGAATATGAAGAACAATTTACAAATAAAAATGTGACAAAAGAATTTGTTGATAAAGGTGGAAATTCCGGAATAAGTATGAAAATAAATTTCAATCGTTTTTTGGGAAAGCCTTTAGAATATTGGATGGAATTAATGAACAAAAAAAGTTATCAAAATTCTGAAGATGTTAAACACTTTCAATTTGGAATATCATTTCAAAATGGAGAATCTGATTTTATTAGTGTAAAAAATGAAACTGATTTTTATGAAAAATTAGATGGAATGATTCAAAGCGGAGATGATAGAGGTCGTGCAAATTCAATTACAATTTGTTTATTAAATTTCAAAAAATTAAATGGAAAAGGTGCTCCTTTGCCTATGCCCAAAACGGTACAAGAATTAAAATTCAAAAAAAGTGTGATTACCATTCAAGATGAACAATGTTTTGCTAAATCTTGCCTTGTAATGTATTATAAAGAAAATGCATCTTCAACCATTTATCACAATGTTCACCAAGATAAAAGAAATAGATTAACAAAAGAAGCCATAGAATTAATGAAAGAATTAGAATTTAATCCTGAAGACGGTATAGGATTTGATGACATTAATTTATTTGAGGAAAAGTTTGATAGAAATATAATTATTCACGGAATGACTGATTTGGGTTGTGCAATAATGTACCCACCTTCAAAAGAAGGGTTACCAAAAAGGGCTGAATGGAATTTTGTTTATTATCATCTTAACTCAAGTTTTGGTCACTTTGAACCTATTACAAAAATTGAGGCATTTTATGGAAAACTTTACAAACGAAAATGCTATAAATGTCGTAGCAAATTATGTGATTTTTCAAAAACGAAAACAAAACAATATATTGATTGGAAACAAGCTATATATTGTCAAGAATGTAATATAAAATTTCTAAATAAAAAATGTTATGATTTACATAAGAAAGGGACAGCTTGTAAATACTTTCATAAATGCAAAGGTGAATGTAAACAAATATATGATACAAGAAAAGAACAACATATTTGTGGACACGAATATTGTCCAAATTGTAAGTTATATTGTGATGTAAGAAATCATATTTGTTATATTGCAAAGAAAAAACCAAAAGAAATAATAGAAGAAGAAAAAATAGGATTTTCTGATTTTGAAGCATATAATGAAAGAAAGCACGAAGTCAATTTAAGTGTTACACAATACTCAAATGGAGAATCATTTGTTCATTACAACATTGAAGAAGCTTGCAAATTTCTTTTTTCTAATCAACACAAAGACTTTACTTTTATTGCACACAATGGAAGTAAATATGATTATGTATTGATTGTTGAATACATAATGACAACAATGAATGAAATTCCCGAAATTGTGCAAAATGGTGGTAAAATAATGTATTTGAAATATCAAAATGTTACATTAATGGACAGCTATTTACATCTAACAAATCCTCTTAGCAAATTTTCAAAAATATTTTCTTTGAAAGGAGAGAAAAAAGGGTATTTTCCGCACAAATTTAATACACCAAAAAATAAAGAATATATAGGTCCACTTCCCGATAAACATTATTATGGTTTTAATCAAATGAAAAATGAAGCCCGGAAAGAATTTTGGATTGGTATTATTGGAATGAAAAATTCACTTTTGATATGCAAAAAGAAATTTTAGAATATTGTCAAAGTGATGTTAGAATTTTACGATTAGGATGGATGGAATATAGAAAAATGATTTTACAAATTACTAATAAAAAAATAGACCCCACAAGTTATTTGACTATTGCATCTTTAACTCAAACAATTCATAGGTATATACATATGCCCAAAAATTCAATAGCAATATTCAGTAATATTACAAAAGGAAAACAACAATAAAAAATAGGAGACAAATGGTTAGAATATATAAAGCATACAAATAAAATAGAAAATTTAATAAAAGAATACAAAATTCCTAATTTCTATTTTGGAAATAATGCAAGACATAAATATGTAGATGGTTATGACCCTGCAACAAATACGATTTATGAATTTTTAGGAGATTATTATCACGGAAATCCTGAAGTGTACAAAAACAAAATGTTTAGAAAGAATTACAACTTTAATAAAACATTTTTTCAATTAAATGAAGAAACAAATAAAAGGCTAGACAAATTAAAAGAATTAGGATACAATGTCGTATACATTTGGGAAAGTGAGTTTAATGAATTACGAAAGCACGATAAAAATGTTATTGATTTTTTAAATACATATAATGTACCAATACATTTTAGAGATGCATTATTTGGTGGTAGAACAGATCCTAAAAAATTATACCATAAATGTAAGGAAGGGGAAATAATTAGGTATGTAGATTTTACAAGTTTGTATCCTTGGGTTTTAAAATATTGTTTATTTCCATTTGGACATCCTTCAAAAATATATAATGAAATCGACTTATTAGGTATAAGAAATATAGAACAATTTTTTGGGGTTATAAAGTGTACCATTATTCCTCCAAATGATTTGGAAATGGCTGTGTTACCATTAAGGACCCGGGGACAGTCCAAGATGGAAAAGCTTACATTTCCATTGACAAAAATGACTGGAACTTGGTGCACTGAAGAAGTAAAATTAGCTTTGAAAAAAGGTTATGTGATAGAAAAAATTCATCAAGTTGTACACTGGGAAAATACATCTTATAAAATATTTGAAAGTTTTATTAATACTTTTTTGAAAATAAAACAAGAGGCAAACGATTATCCTGAGTGGGTACAAAATGACGAAGATAAAAATTTGTATATAAAAAAATATTTTGAGAAAGAAGGAATATTGTTAAACAAAGAAAATATATTTAAAAATAATGGAATGAGAACCATAGCCAAACTTTTCTTAATAATTTGTGGGGAAGATATTGCTTGAAACCTAACAAAAGACAAAATAAATATTGCAACAATGCTGAGGTATATGACATTTTATCAGATTCTAGAAATGATAATGTTGTTATTCAACCTATTCCACAAATAAATGATGATGTGAAATATCATATAGGATTTAATATATTAGATGAATATGCCGAAACTAATTTTAGTGTGAATGAAGTTATTGGTGTTTTTACTACCGCTTATGCACGAATTAAATTATACAATTTAATGGATGATATAGGGTTTGAAAATGTATTATATCACGATACGGACTCAGTGATTTATGTTGAAAACAAAACAAATATGTATATTTACAACGAACAATTAGGAGATTATTTAGGCGAATTGACTGACGAATTGCATGATGATGAGAAGAAAATATATTAAAAATGCATTGAGTATGTAGCCACAGCACCAAAATCATATTCATTATTATTTGATGATGGAACAACAATGACTAAAGTGAAAGGATTTTCATTAAATTTTCAAAATTCACAAAGTCTAAATCATAATGAAATAACAAATATGATGTTAAATGAACAAAACAAAGTAATCGAAATAAAATATGATGTTTTAAGAAAGCCTAAAAAATCATCACTTACCGATAAACAATATGCAGCTCTTGGAATTGAAACAAGAGGTGAAACAAAATCATTTTCTTTTAATTATGATAAAGGTTTTATTCAGTTGGAAACATTTAATATAATACCTTGGGGACACAAAGATATTGTTAGTGACAATAAATAAGGTTTATTATATTAAACAATGAGTAAATCAATTTCTGAAAAAGAAATACAAAAGTTTTATTTAGATCCTGAAATAGGATTGAGTGGTGTATCATCATTTACAACTAAATTAAAATCTCGTGGGTATAAAGTTACCGAAAAGCAAGTCAAAGAAGCTATTGAAGCCACTGAGCTTAATCAAACATTTTCTCAAAAAAAGAAATTGAATAGAAAAGAATTGTTTCCTATTTATGGTAAAGACCCTAATAAAAATTATATTCAAGCTGATTTAGCATTTAAACCAAATGTTAAAAGACAAAATAGAGGATTTTCTGTAATTTTAACGGCTATTAATGTAAACACAAGAACGGCTTATGCATATGCACTCAAATAAAAAACGGTCAAAGATAAAAATAATAAAAACATTGAAAGTGCTGAGGGAATTATACCGGTTTTTAAAAAATTAATAAAAGATTCAAAAATGAATGTATTGACAACTGATAATGGATCAGAATTTACGAACAAAGCTATGAAAAAGTTATTAAAAGACAATGATATTGAACACTATTTAAATGAGCCTGATGACCATTCAACTATGGGTATGATTGAAAGATTCAATAAAACATTGAAAATAAAATTAGAAGCGAACTCTGCAAGTAAAGATAGCGTGAATTGGGTTGATTATTTAGACTCTATTGTTAAAAATTATAATAGCACACAAAATGTTGGAAATATTAATAGGTCCGCGCCTGATAATATGTCATATACAAAAATAATTAGAAATATTTTATTAAAAAGAAATAAATTGACCGAACTTCTTGAAAAAGTAGGTATAAAACCTGGAGATAAAGTAAGAATTAAAATTAAAACTAAAACATTTGATAAAGAGTCTCAAAAATGGTCTACAAAAATATATAAAGTAAAATCAATAAAAGGATTAAGTTATGTTATTGAGGATGGTAATGAGACTTTAGCTAGACGATATAAACCAAGAGAATTATTAGAAGTCAAAGGAAATGCTTCTAACAAAAAGACTAATGAGCCCACGGTAAAAGAATTAGTAGTTAAACAAAATAAAAAAGAAAGAACTTTGAAGAAAGAAGGAGTTTCATCTTCCAATAGAATTTCTAAAAGAACACGAAGTCAAAATAAAAATAATAAAGATAATGAAACAGAAATTGATTTACGATAATTTTTTTAAATTAGATTATATATATATAATTATGGTAAGAGCAAATCAAACACAAGCTCAACGAAGACTTAATAATAGAATTTATTGTGGGTACAAGGACCCTGCACCATCAGGTCGTCCGCTTGGAAATCAAATTCAATGCAAAGCTAGTGGTCAATTAAGACGTTTTGGAAGAATTTTAAGAGCACCTCATCCAGCCGATAGGCAACAAAATAGACGAAGACGATAATTTTATATAATATATATAATATATATAATATGAGAAAGATTTTGACTGATGATATTGTTAGACAATATTGTTTAAATGAATCAGGGTTTAAAAATGCTGCATCAAATAAATCAATTTTTAAAGGGTATTCTAATTTAGCATCAAAAAATTATTCAATGACTGCACCTTCTCAGAATTCTGTGGACTTTTATAATTCAATTTCACAAACTTCATTTATAAATCCATCTGATTTAATTCAAAATTTAAAACGAAGTGATGTAAATGTCACGGGGAAGCCGATCTCCCCCCCACTGTATGGGGGCCTGCTTCTCCTTTGCGTCACCCCTCACTGTGTGTGGCATGTGTCACACGTGACCGTGTCTCCGTCACTTTAGCCTTCTCTAGTTAGACAGTCCGTTTGTATGTCTTACCAGTTTTATGCTATTCCGTTTCCGAGCACCCGGCACTGTGTGATTCTGTGACTTTATTGCGTATATATATCCATTATATATATACCCTCATATCACCCTTTCTATCAGGTTATCGACCCACTTCACGCTAAGTGGTGTTTCGGTAGGCATCGGCTCGCTTTGGCTATTCGCCAATTCTAAAGTTCCCTCTCACTCTAAAGTTCCTTCCGGTTTGAGCGCATTGAACGCAACCGATTTCCTTATTTCACATCGTGGGCTGCCTACCGTCAACGAGATTGGTTCTCCACGATTTCCTTCGGCCAAACTTCCTTCTTTCCCTCTTGTTCCTTCACCATGGCCGGCTAATTCCTTCGGACTTACTTCGGTTTGAGAGCAACTACCTCATCCCGACTTCCTTGTCCGACTTCGTGTGTTTCCTACCGTCTGTGATTGGTTTTACACGATCTCCCTCGGCCAAAATTCCCTCTTTCCTTCTTATTCCTTCACCTTGGCCGGCTACTTCCTTCGACGTCCTTCAACGCTCTGGCCAGCAGCGCCTCTGCTGCCGGAAAACTGACTTGCCTTACGGCATTTTTGACGTGACCACCGTGTTCCTCGTCAAAAACTGGCCCAATTTGACTTCTCCATCGCTTGATTTGATTAATTTTTCGAGGAATTACGTTTACGCCTCGAAACCCTATCGACGCGCCTTCCAGATTTTGCAGCCGCTGGGATCATGGCCTCGCTGCACCAGCGTACGCGTATGGCCGCAATTCGGTCTGCCCTGGACTCGCTTCGACGAGAACATCTCCCCTTTGGTTGTGGTCTGGTGGTGCTTGGTGGTGCTTACGCACCAAGCACCAAACTCGAGTCCATCGCGTTCGCCATCGACAACGAGTGCTTTGACTCCTTCGACTTCGTCCCTCCACTCCCTTCGCCCTCGCCTTGCACCCCACCTGTTCACCATCTAGTGGTGTGTGGTGATGTTGCCACGCCCACTTCGCCCCTCACCATCACTCCTTTCGAGCCATTCCCAATGCGCTCGATCGCGCCCCCTTACCGCATTTTTCACCTTCCACCTCCCCAACCCCTTCTCATCGACGCATTCGCTCTGGTGGTGCCAGGCTACTTTTGGCTTTGGCACCGCACAGGGGTTGGTTAAGTTGTCGCCTGGATGCCCCTCGACATCTTCGAGAACACCGCCGCCACCGCTCAGTGGAAGCACGATCACACGCAACCAACTGCAGCCAACCAATTCTAGACTTAGCCGCAATTAGCTTACAGAGTTTATCCGCATCTTGCCAGCTGTCAGCTGACCGCAATGGGCCCTTTGTTGAACTCTGACATTAAGTAACATTGGGTTTAGGTTTTAGGGTTGGCTTGCTCTGGGATTGCCACTCACACCTTCGGGGTGAGGTGGTGTCACGGGGAAGCCGATCTCCCCCCCACTGTATGGGGGCCTGCTTCTCCTTTGCGTCACCCCTCACTGTGTGTGGCATGTGTCACACGTGACCGTGTCTCCGTCACTTTAGCCTTCTCTAGTTAGACAGTCCGTTTGTATGTCTTACCAGTTTTATGCTATTCCGTTTCCGAGCACCCGGCACTGTGTGATTCTGTGACTTTATTGCGTATATATATCCATTATATATATACCCTCATATCACCCTTTCTATCAAAATGTATTTATTCCTTCAAAAAATACAAGGGGTGACAATTTAAGAGTTTTAGCTGATTTAAGTGAATCTAACCAAGAAACTCCAATAAGAACTCCTGAATCTGAATTTCAAGAAGAAGAAGACTTTTTACAAAGTTTGGAAAAAGGAACTCCAATAAATCAAGAAGAATCTGGACCATAAAAAAGAATGACAATAAATCCTTTTTTAAGACAAGCATTATTTAATTCAGGTCAAAAGGATAGAACACCTTCGGCTGACGATGATAATGATGATGACGATGATACGAGTGATGTTCAATATATGGGTTTGGAAATGAGTCCTATTCAAACAAGAGGACAACGTGTAAGTAGAGGTAAACCATTATAAAAAATAATGTATAATAATATATAAATGACTCGAGCTGAATGGAATGAAACATTGAAAAAATGTGCAAAAGAATATCATTCTAAAAAGGGTACACAGCCTAGAAAAAGATATTCAAAGAAATCAAGCAAGAATAAATTTATGAAACAAAGTCCACAGCCTCAAGTAATTTCAAAACCTATTGTAAATCGTCCAATAAATCAAAGAGGTGCTCGCTTTCCTTTTGGTCTTGTAATATAAATTTGTGTATTCATAAAAAAGACTCTTTTATTTTCAAAAGACTTTTTTTATAATGAGCGAGTAAATGTTTGTATATACTTTAATAATATATTTTTACTTATTGTAAATTTATTGTACATTTCTTAAAAGACTCTTTTATTTTCAAAAGACTTTTTTATAATGAGTGAATTGTATTGAGAATTTGTATTGAGAATTTGTAACGAAAATTTTCCGCTTAAAGAGTTAGACTTCATAAGGTAGAACAATGACTACTATTACTACTAATGATTATTTACTTATGTTATTACCATTAGTTCAACATAAAGAAAAAATGAAAGAAGTATTACAAGAACTTTTGGTAAAAGAAAAGAAAAGTAAAGAAGTAGTAAAAGCAAAAACTACTACTTGGAATGATCTTCCATTTGATGTCCAAGAACATATATATGAATTAAAATATAAACTTGAAATGAAAGATGTATTTGATGAATTCCTAATTAAACAAAAAGAATATTATTCAAGAGATTATATGAGATGCATTAACTATAAAGAAAATGATAATGACAACGTATGCCTAAAGGCTTGTGAAAAGTTAGAAGATTACCATTCTAATATGATATCTAGAAGAGTTCGTAATCATAATGAATACAAATTTATAAAAAATGGTAATACCACTACAATTCTTTTGAGGAATTGTATATTATTTTCACCTAATAAACGCGAACAAGAGTATTACGATTTTATTGAAAATATGAATGAAAATTATTTGGATGGGCGAGAAATAGGTAAAAGTCATTTGAAAATTATACATCAATGTAATCCAAATTTTAGCTCAAAAAATGATTTAAAACATATGTGTATACGAAACAATATAAATGTTAAAGGTTTAACTAAAAGAGAACTTGCAAGAAGATTATTGACACTTCCATAAAATAACTTAAGAACAATTTATAATATATATATGTAATAATATACATCATTTATATAATTTATTTAAGAACTTATTTAAATTTATTTTAGAACTTATTTAAATCTTATTTTGTTACACATTTATTTACGTAATTTATTTATCATTTATTACGTAATTATTTATTGTATATTTATTGTATATTTCCTTGTCATTTTACTTGTCATTTTCTTGTCATTTTCTTGTCATTTTACTTGTCATTTTTCTTGTCATTTTTTCTTGTCATTTTCTTGTCATTTTCCCTTGTCATTTCCTTGTATGACTTATGACATATATGACATAGGGTTATGACATATGTCATAGGGTTTTCATAGGGTTTTTATAGTGATAAAAAAGCGTACCCTATAGTCGGACACTTACTACTTTCCCATATCTATCACAATCGCTGACACTTTCCACGCACATGTGTTTGGAAAGTGGTATCTACATTATCATATACATGATAGATAATTAAGTTAATCAATTCACTTTGAATCAGTGAATATTAATACATACAATGCAATGTGTGTGCATGCATGCAGTGCTTACTGATTAGCACTTTCTTGTCAGTGTGTGTGTGTGTGTGTGTGTTAACTTTTACACACTTTGCAGTAAGATAACTTCTGGACATTACAACATTTCCAGACAGTTCATCATGCAGGATTATCAGCATACCATGCACTGAATACATCTAGCATGATATATTAAGCTTAGGAGTATTGTAATTCCAAAATAATCTCATTTACAAAATGAGTTGCTGGGTATATTTCACATACAGCTCCGGTGAGTATCCTTTCAGTAATCCACAGTAGAACAATATGTGGTCCGAGGAGTATCTCGACTCCACCGGGTCATATTGAGCTAATTACTGTGTTAAGATTACTGAACAGGCACCTTATACTGTATGGGTTCTAATATAGTTAGCATGCACTGCAAATGAATGCTTTGTGCACATCTATTCCAACTGTTACCGTGATCAAGTTGGATCATATAGAACATCTGTTATCCCAATGCATGCACAACTTACAGTGTGGCAGTCATTCAGTATAAGATGTACATATACTCAGATGCTGCAAGTAATATATGCTGTAAGTTAGTGTATGCTCAAATAAACATTTTGCACACTATACTTCAGATAAGTATGAAATGCTGTACTCTAATCATCAGCATTAGAGATATCGATGCAGTCATCAGAACATAGTGTGAATTGATGCAGCATGGTGATCATACATTCACAGCAGTATAGTGACCATGCGTCCATAGCAGTATGATGATCATGCGTCCACAGCAGTATGGTGATCATGCGTCCACAGCAGTATGACGATTATGCGTCTAAAGCAGTATGACGATTATGCGTCCAAAGCATTCCTGCAAGTATACAATCATTCTGCAGAGGATATTGACGCGCGTACACATTTATATGCATCGCTGCATAAAGACGCGTTAGGAATCATGCGCCCTAAAAACGTGCGTCCATTGCATCAGATGAATCATGACATCGCGCTGACGTGCACATCGCGCACACGAGCATTACATCAGTGCACATCGCACTGACGAGCTAAAATCATCATACGAGCATTTGCGAAAATCGATTGCTGATGTACGTCGCATACTGATGATCGGTGATGTACGTCGCATGAACGAATGCGAGCGCGCTGTTAAACGAAATTTCGTGCGTCCAGTCGCAGTTGATGTGAATCATATGTGCTGACGATCATTTTTCGTTCGCGCATCTGCATCTCGCATACTGTGACATTCCTGCGAATTTTGACATCATTTGCATGCGTTCCGTACACTGTGCGCACACCTTGTCGCTTATAAAATCAAGACGACTTCTCTGCGGATGTTGTCAGCTGCGAATATGTTCGCGATGAAAAATCTCCTCGCGCAATCCGTGTGCTGTCGATATTCGAGCGTATATTATTCAATTTGCAGATATTCAGTATCACTGCGAGCGCTGTCGCTTATGCGCCCACCTGCAAACCTGCGAACAATATACTGTATACTATGTCTGACGCTGCACTCACTTGAGTTCTCTTTTCGTGCCTTGACGAGTTTTTAGAATACCATCTGATACGGCGAGATAAACAGGCCGTGAATATCAAGGTAAGGTTTGCGCGGAGTCCAAAAATGCAAAAACTTTTCAAAATCTAGATTTTGAGATATGAGCGATTTAAGTTTGCGCTTAAGTATGGTTAAGTATGGGGGGTGACCGAGCGGTATCGACCATAACTTTTCATTGACGTGATCAATTTGATACCTGAAGCGCGCAATATGTACAGGGTGCTATGGGCAACCTATTTATCAAATAAAAGATTTTTGAAAAGTTTTTGCATTTTTGGACTCCGCGCAAACCTTACCTTGATACATTATCAATATACAAGTTAACACTGCGAAGTTGGACAGCAACGCAAGTGAAAGTAATAGCGGGTGATGAGTGCAGTCTCTGAGTGAAGATCTGCTTGAAGCCCAACGCTTCCTCATCTTATACCTTACGTCTCCTATCATCATAGATAGTACCGCCATTGGGTTGTGAACCCGAGACGTAGGTTGAACGACCAGTATTGTGATAACGAATAGTTCGTTCATACTGTGCATGCGTGTTCCGCACATGCTTAAAGCCAAGATGGTTCTTGTTTGTATTCAAGGTGTATCTTGCTTTGCCATCTTCGAGTTCGACATACGAACTCTCGATGACAGGGTCATTCAAGTCTTTCCTTGAATAATGACAGATGATGTGACATTATCATCTGACGACAGGTACAGTCATGGTCGACCGTACTGACGACTGTCATAATAATATAGGACTCGACCGACTGTCATAATAATATATGACACGACCGACTGTCATAATAATATATGACACGACCGACATGGCATGGCATGACATGGTATGACATGTCTGACAGGTATGACACGTATGATATGTATGCCACATATGTCATCGGTCATGACCCTGACAATTTGCAGGTATTGGCGTTTTTGACGAATCCACAAATTTGACGCCGTGTACATAAATTACGTTATCGTCATATTCATCTTTACGAATTCCTTGCTTTTGGTAATCATAATTTGAATGCCAATGTCTATCTTCAAATGCTCGTTGCCTCTTTTTGTCTTTGTTGCGTGGAATGTAAAACAACCAATTTGCAAAACCTTGAAGCTCATCGGGCGCATTCTTCGATGTATACCTAAAATCTGGGTCTATATTTGCTAAGATATCGGGATTCAAATCTTCCGAGACACGATTTGCATAATCTTGCGGACTTTCATCTTCTTTGGCTGAATAGTAGGCATCATACACCGCTAATCCATAAAGACCCGCATCTAAGGATTTTGATACGATTCTTGCCAAGCCGAGGCGAGCTCTTAACGGCGACAATCTTTCCGATTCTATGTTTTTGGGAGCATAGAATTGGTTGATATCGTGTAGTTCGCTTATTTCACTTTCCGTGCTTGGTTTAGGTAAGACATATTTGACATCATATGTAGCAGACCCTTGTGCTTTAAACGTCTTGCGCCCATTGATACCAAGTCACCTTCGACGCCGTATATGTTATGAATTCTATCATTTGGAACGTTACCCACAGGTTTTTGAAATGGGTTTATTGCGGGATTGAATAAACGAGCCTCTTTTATTCTAGATTCTTTAGATGCATACTTTTCCATTAGATAATTTTGTACACCGCCGCCTAAGCTATGCCCCGTTAACGCCACATTGCTAGTTGGATATGCATTTAATACATATATTAAACGACTCTCAGCTTGCTTATATCTACCCGTTTCTCGTTGTTTTCCGATAAGAGTTTTTAGATTCACATCGAACCAATCCTCGTATGCTAACGGGATACGTTGTGGGTCACTGATCAAGACATCGGCATCTTTTAAACCCGACACATCACTTCCTCGTTGTGCAATAACAACCTCATCTCTTAACTTGTGTTTTAAAACAATCGCATTTCTATCCGACAAGTCTTTATCCAAGTTGTAACTCGGCAAATCCAACATTGCATTTTGAAAACGTTGTGGGCTTTCCTTCTTAAATGCATATGCATACGAAAGCTCACTCGCTCTAGCCATTTGAGCCATCCTCTCGTCATCTTTACAGTAGTGATAGTGTTTTTGCCTATAATACGTTGACCTAACGAGGTTTCTTTTGTCATTTCCTCAAGCAATTTGCCGTATTTTGTTTTTAGAAATTGATTGTGAGCTTTATCTACTTTACTCAAACGTGTCGAGGTTATCGGCTTTAAGGTATCTATGTCATATTTTGGCTTATTAGTGATTCCGGGCACGACTCGGACATCTTTACTTTTGTTTCTGGTAATAGTTATTTCAGGTCTTTGCTTTGTAATCTCATTTTCTGCATTTCTTTTCGTTTTGGACACAAATGTATTATCCAATGTTCGATAATTAAAAGCGCCAAATGATTTTTGACATTTACCTTGGTCGGGATTTTCATAACAGCTTGTCATTCTTATTATAGTATTTGTAGATAATTCATACGATTACGGAGTTGGTGGTTGTATCATTGACGACATAGAATACACCGACGAATTTCCGGGAGAGCTAGACGTTGACGGATAACCACTATAAGGAGGTATAAATGTTGACACGGATGGATAATTTACGGTGCCACTACTCATAGGTTTGATTTGATATCGCCTTTCGGGCATTGCTCTATTTAACATTGCCTCAGATTTTAGAAAATCGGTAAATTGAGCACTGTCGGCATCGCCAGATAAACCATAAGCGGACACAATTGGATGTTGAAAATGAACAACGCCTTGATTGAGAAGGTCGGTATGTTGAGCCGCAAATGAAATTATCGCATCGAGTTGCAATTGGTCCGTAATTCCTTTTCCCGATTTTTTCATTATGCCGGGACTTGATGACGACGATCGGGTGGACACTTTAGATGGCTCATATAATGCTTGAAAATCAGGTGACATCTTTAAAAATTTTCGAAACTCGTCTTCAAAGCCGTGTTGCTTAATCCAACTTCTACCATTTGATGGCGTTGTAATTACTTTTTCTATTGCGTCCAAATTTCTCAATTCTGCTTTCCCTTTGAAATCTTCAAATAATGCTTGACGTTCTATTGGCGACATATTGTCAATCTTGTTTAAGACAAAATGTTTGTTGTTTTCCAATAGTGGATTGAATTTCACTTCTGCATAATCTATGATTGGTTTACCGTTAATAAATATTACATCGTTGAAATTAGGTATCGATGAACTATACCCACCCGACTTTTTGGCAAATTTTTGTGTTTCTTTCATCATTTTTTCGTAACTTACGGGAGTAAGACCGAATGCCGCTGCTTCCATTTGCTTACATAGAGCAGCATTTTTTTGTTTGGTTAATGTTGAACGTTGCATATTATTATTATTATATTATATATATATTATAAATGACAAGAGCTGAGTGGAATGCAAAACTACGCTCGTGTGCTAAAGAGTATAAAGAAAGTAAGCAACAAAAGCGTTCAACACTGATTAAACCGAAACCAATCAAAGTTAAAAAGACTCAAATAAACAAGATTAAAGCGCCTTTACGACCAGATTATGCCACTATGCCGAATGCCCAAGCCAAAGCCGTGGCTAAGACAATATATTCGCTTGAAGCACGTCCATATATCAAACAACAAATGCAAATTGCAAAAAGAATCAGAGATTCTATACTTTAATTTTTTTTGTGCGAATATAATATATAACAAGATGGTTTGCAATAAATGTAGAAAAAAGCGCAAAAGCACAAAGTTATATAAAAATATGTTATGGCCTAAACCGTCCTACCACAAACGTTCTAAATAATTATTTGTTAGCCTATAATATGGACATACTCAACAACTCTTGCGATTTTCAAACGTTCGGAAATGTAATGGTGATGATTATTGCGAGTATATTTGCCGGCATAAGAATGAGTCGATGTAAGTATATAGAAACTCCTTGTTGGAAATGTCAAAGAGATTTAGTTAATACTGATTCTAATTCAAATGTATAGAATGGGTATATTATAAACTGTTCTTAGATTATTTAATTAAAGTTGCATAAGTAATTGAATCGTACCTATTCTTGTTTTATGTGGCTTTATGTTATTCATATAGCACAATCTTTGGAGCAAAGGCATTTTGGCACCAATATAATGGAGCACACTTGTATCATCCACATTGTGTTCATAATTTCCTTGTTGCCAATAATGTCCACGTAACAATCTATGAAAGGATTCGTGGTAATCACAAAGAATCATTTTGTCTTTATTTTTATGGATAGTGAAATCAAATTGACAAGAAGTGAGATATATAGGCTGAATATATACTCGAACGCGTGTGTGCAGAACAGTCTCGCAGGGGCGGGTGTTCACGGATACTAAGATGATATAAAATACTTAGTCAGGTGTTTTATAGCACACCGTGACACACGTGACAACGGACACTGGGGACACATCGGGCTGAGGGGTGACAGACAGGAGACCCACTGTGCCCCCCCCTTACAGTGGGGGTGGCAAGATTGGGCTTCCCGTGACACCACCTCACCCCGTGGGGTTGAGGTGTCACCAGGCAAAGGGACAGGAGCAGTGCAGGGTCTAGGAGCCAAACTGGCCCGAGAAGTCCGGCATGTGCCATCCCAAATTGTCCAAAAGTCTTTTGCTAACTAAATCTAAAGAGTCCGGCTCCCTCGAGAGTCAATCACAAGCTGTGCCAGCACGGAGAAGGGTCCCTGCCGAACTGCTTTGCTTAATCTCAATCTTGCTTCGCCGCAGAGCCGGATGTCGATGTACCCTGGAACTGCGGGATCCATGGGACGGTGCGGAGAGCCGGCCAGTCGGCGTCATCGTCGTCCACGGAGGTGTTGGGCATGGGCCCCGGCTCGTCACGATCGAGCAAAGGGCGGAACGGGAATGCAGCCGCGCCATCGTCGCCATCGCCGGCATCGTCCTCAACCGCCGCATACTGCAACGAGGGTGAACCACGGCTCGCCGGAGGACCAGGGGCCGCGGCAGGAGGCACACCACCGGCGGGCTTAGCCCATGCAGCAACGGTGGGGCGCTTAGGCGCCTTCGGAGCATTGGGCGGCCCCCTGGAAGGCGCAAAGGACGCGGCGCATGCGTAGGGGCAAATCCCCTCTGTGTCGAGATGCCCATCGGTAACGCCCCACAGACGGAAGCAGGTGGTGCACGGATAGCCGACCCCTTCCCACATCAAGTGAGGGTTGCGGGGGCTCTGGGCCGGCTTCCAATCTCCGACGGGTTTGGTGACGGACTTGGTGCGCATGGTGTTGAATGCAGCACCACCAGGTCCGTCCGCCCGTGTCCTGCCACCACCAGCGCCCGAGGATGCGGGAGTGGCCAGGCGGGAGAGGTGCCCCTCGGTCTGCCAGACCGTGGAAATGCGAAGGGCGAGGGTGGAGAATGTAAACCTCTGGCCAGCGGCGAGCTCACGTAGCACCACCAGATAAAGTGGGGATACGTGCGGAGAGCTCGCCGCTGACCGACTGAGAACGTGTTGGACGTCTTGCACACGTCCAGCGTCGTCGTAGTCGGGATGAAGGCGGTGATGTTTGTCGCCCAGGACGCGGAGAACCGTAAGCTGCGGGGCGGGGTCGGCGGTCTCGTCAATCTTCGTTTCCCGCAGCTTCGTCCAGAAGCGGAAAGTGTCGGGGTCCGTGGAGGCCTCGACGTGATACCGTAAGCGCTGCAAGGCGCAACGTCCATCGCGGGGTGGACTCGAGCGGACTCCTGGTAGAGCGCCAGAGCCGTGCCGTTGAGGACGCCCTTGAGGATGATGAAAATCAGCTCGTTCAGCGACCAGTGGTACTCGATGTACTCGTGTTCCAGGTCGAAGAGCTTGTCGTACTCGAAGTGGGAGATGGGGGACAGGACGTGTCGAAGATTCCCAAGAAGGACCGCGAAGTCAGTCTCGGAGTCCTGGCCGTCCAGCGTGTACCCCTTCTGCGGCTTGAAGCCATGGGACTTGAGGACCTTAACGAGCTCCTCACCGTAGGTGAAGGCGTAGTCCAGCTTGTCGGAATACTCATACTGCTGGGATGCCCGGACTGGGGTGGACTCCCAGACCGAGGCGTCCCGATGAAACTCGGCGGAGGTGGCAGCCAGCGAGACAAAAGTCGGCTTGCTGATGAGTGCTGACATGCGCACCACCGGATCTGATTTTGCACTGGCGTACGGGAACCCCCCAGTGGAGAAGGGGCCGCAGAGCCAGGGAGTGCAGAACCCGCAGGGGAGCCGGATGCAGCCGCGGCGGCACGCGCGGAGCGAAGGGCCCCCAATACAGGTCTAGGGCTTCGGCGATTAGACACCATGGCTGGAAGTACGTAATCGGTAATCTTGTAAATAGGGTAAAGGCAACGGGGCTCAACTCCAGCCCAAATTGCCAACGGTTTGGTAATAAAATTTTGAACGCGGCCGCGATCTCCAACGGTGGCCGAGGTCTTAATGTGGTTGCGGACGGCGGTGTGCGTCAGCTGCCGGCGGCGTGCGGCGGTTTACAAGGAGAATCGGCGTGCTCCCCAGGGATCCAAAGTAACAAACGAACACCCACAAGTGGTGGGATCCGATAACCTGACAAGAAGTGAGATATATAGGCTGAATATATACTCGAACGCGTGTGTGCAGAACAGTCTCGCAGGGGCGGGTGTTCACGGATACTAAGATGATATAAAATACTTAGTCAGGTGTTTTATAGCACACCGTGACACACGTGACAACGGACACTAGTGACACATCGGGCTGAGGGGTGACAGACAGGAGACCCACTGTGCCCCCCCCTTACAGTGGGGGTGGCAAGATTGGGCTCCCCGTGACAAATTTCCAATGCTTTTTCACCTTGAATGGAAATATGTCTAATCCTTTTAATTCTTGTAATACTTCTTTCATTTGATTTTGATGCTTCAAGTTAATATTATCAAGATGATCATATTTATAAGTATTAGAGGAAGTAGTCATAATGACTTGTTTACTCAATGAAGTCTTGCTCTTTAAGTGGAAAATTTTCATTAAAAAAGGGAGGTGGGAGGTGGGAGGTTGGCTTTTATAGAAAGTATTTTAGAAATCCAACATAAATATTGAATAGTTTTTATCGTCATATAAAAAACTTTTCCAAAAAGTAACACCTCCCATCACCCAACCCCCCTTTTTTTGTTGGCTTACATCTACAAGAAAAGCCTTTCAAAACTAGCATCTCCCACCATATTTATTTGTAAACATAAGGGTATGTTTGTGTATAAATGGATTTGTTAGACTTAAGTAAGGTGTTTCGCTACATTCTTCAAGGTTGTGTACTGGTATCTCGTGAAGGCATTTTTTGTTGTAGCATTCTTCGCACATCACCTCATCACACGCCGGACATATTACATTTATATTAAAATACACCTCACAATCCTCTTGGGCATCCAATTCACGAGTCTCTTTTGGTTTTTTCAAATAAATCCCTTTTGCGGTGATTAATTCACAACACTCATCACAAGCAATATATTTCTCATCTTCCTCATACTCTTCACACATTTCCTTAAATTCCTTTAAGACTTCTCGGAACTTCTCTTTGTGCTCCAATGTATACACCATAGTGTAAATTTTCTCTTGAATGTCAAAAGGCAAATGATAGAAAGTAGTAGAAGTAGCCATTGTTGTATTTCTACTTTACTATGAAGTGTTCTTTAAGTGGAAATTTTTTTATTAAAAAAAGGGAGGTGGGAGGTGGGAGGTTGGCTTTTATAGAAAGTATTTTAGAAATTGAAAATAAATATTGAATTGTTTTTATTATCATACAAAAAACCTTTCCAAAAAGTAACACCTCCCACCACCCAACCTCCCTTTTTATTATTTAATGAAGTAGTTGTTAAATAAACACTTGTTCTCTTGAGAGTTCTCTTTCTCTAAATTTTATTCCTATCTTATAAGTCACCCAAGTCTTGTTCTCTTTCACCTCAATTGACTTGTAGCCTTTCTCATTCAATTCGATTGTGAAATTCTCCTTTGAGACCGTGGTAGTGTTCTTGTCATTAGAATAGGTTGTAAGACCATTAAACTATAGGACCGTCAACAAAACGGGAATCGCAAAATATACAAATAGAATAGGAAAAGTTTTTGAATTGCCATCAAAGACATATGGTGGAAATCGAACGTTTAGGTACTCGTGGAGTGTGAACAATGTGCTTACACCCGCATTCCCAAATAGTCCTTTACAAGCGTATATGAATATAACACATTCACAAGGTGACCAATATTCAATGATGGGTTCCAATCATATGCAATCTCGCACGGATTATTTTAACAACTCATTTGTGTTGCCATTAAATCTATGCCTAGACAATGAGCCTCGCCGATTGTCAGGTTACTCGTCGCTTGGAACAAATTCAAGTTGTTATCTGCAAGTGACATCGAGTGCAGAAGGTAGCGCCGCTGGGACTGCCTTCGATGGTGGGGCCGATGCCACAGGAGGCCCTAATGAGACAATGGTGATTTGTCTCTTTACCTCAAAATTAATGGTATCGGCAGGGAGGGTCATATCGGTGGAATTGTAATGAATTATTCATTATCGTTATTATTTGAATTTGCGGTCGCTTCTTCACCCCATATATGAAATGCGGCATCAATTTGTTTTCGACAAAATGGGCACTTTTTGGTATTCCTAAAAGTATCATTGTTATAACATTGGAGGCACACAAAATGTCCACATCGAAAAATCATTTGATTGTGACTCCCTCCGATGGTAAAGTTTTCAAAGCATACTCCACACTTGCTCCATTTCATCACACCTCTCTCATTAACGGGAGCGACATAGGGCAGATTATTGGTATTGGCATCGGGTGTATATTGATTGGTTCTTGCATCCATTATGCACATTAATGTATATTTTAATCCTTGTGCATTTGCACTATGCCTTTGTGCCTTTCTCTTCCAAGTATCAACACAATTTGTGCACGTGGTACAAGAACGGTGTTGATTACAAAGTTTCCAAGTATTACTTCGTCGAGACATACTTCTTTACATTTTGCTAGCAAAGTCTTCAAGTGGGAAATATTTTCATAAAAAAGGGAGGTGGGAGGTGGGAGGTTGGCTTTTCTAGAAAGTATTTTAGAATTCGCATAAATATATTATTTCATTCTATTGTCATATGAAAAACTTTTCCAAAAAGTAGCACCTCCCACCACCCAACCTCCCTTTTTCAATCGAGTAACTCCATTAGAAGACTATATGGTATCTCATATGCTTTCTCCTTATGTTTCACGCCGTACGAAACGTCTCGAGCCAACGAACTCCGTGACATCTGAGCGGTAGCTATATGTTTGCCATATTTGCGTTTGTTTTCACAAAATGAAGATTGTTTATTACACATTTTCAGATTCAGATTCACTTTGTTCGTCCATATATTTGTCATTTTTCGATACGCAAATCCATATTTACAATAGCAACAGGTGTGTTTGTACTCCGTCATCGGTTGCATAAAGTCTCTATGTTGCAATAATCCCCCGTCACTTGGATTTTCGAGATACCAATGTGTGGGTTGAAAATAATCGATAATGTCCAATGTGCGTTTCACAATGGCATCGGCTAAATCCAAATCACGCTCACCCTTTCTATGTATGAGCCTTCGAGTATTGGGTGCACGGTGGACTAGACCAAATGACATCGAAGTGTTTAGGTGCATAAGCGGTATAATCCCATTGTAATATATCACCGCCTATCGTCGGATTATACTTTGGCAATATGTCTAATGAAACAATCTCGCAATTAGGATGTTTGTCTCGAAACGCTTTTGACACGGAACAAGTTCCACTGAACAATTCCAATAATCTCATTGCTATCAATAAATATATTATTAATGCGTTTTATCCACTTAAAGACAATAGTCATTAATAGTATAAGATAACAAAAATGTCCGAAATGTCCGAGAAAGAATTCCGCTTGAAAAATGACTACCCAAAGACATACCCGCAAGACCTCAAGGAGAAGCTATATGAAATCGATGAAAAAAAGAGAGCCCAAATGAGAAAATATTATGACCGAACGAGTGAGGTGCAAAACAAACAAAAAATCATATTGAGAGCCAAAAACAATCCCGATTATTGTCCTCAAGAAGCGACATTGAGCAAATACGATTGGACCGATGCCGAAAGAAAATTTCTAAGCCGTTGTGCTGAGGAGAAGAAATTGAAATATGCCGTGCCCAAGCCAAGACCTATTAGAGCTCAAGCCACCTCTCAAACCACAACCGATGCATCTACATCCGCTCGAGCCGCACCTACATCAATTGCATCGACCTCCGCTACGACCAACACTACTACGGACCGGAGCACAAAAGACACTTTATCTAGAGATGAGATATTTGAAATCTTGGACGCTGAGGAAGGCATCGCCGAGGCCACTAAAAAGCAATGGAAGAATGTCGTCAACAATTTTGTAAAGGTGTTTAGTTTGCAAGCGAGCAAGTGGACTGAGGTGTACACGAAATACACAAACGAGGAAATCATTGAAATGTTGAACACCGCGTATACAAATGAAACCACTCGAATCAAACAAGTTCAACTTACGCCCAAATTGTATAATACGAAAAACTCAAGTCTGGTGAAAATCATCGGTATAGAAAGATACAAGTTTTTTGACACTCGAGCAAAAGTTTTGCAACGAAGCATTCAATCGGGAAAGATTGGCAAGAAATTGAGTGATAAAACCGACTACGTTGACGATTTTATCAACGTCTTTAAGAATGAATTAGAATTGCGTAGAAAAAACCCAAGTTCGATGGACCATCTCATCGCGATGTTATATAGCATCGGAATGTATTCGGACCAAGACTTGAATAAAGGCTCTCTTAGTTTCACTCCTCGTATCGACTATGACAACGTCAAACTTGTAAAAAGTGACAACGAAATGACCGACCCCAATGGGAATTATTACAATTTCAATAACGGACATACACGAATTCACGACTTAAAAACGGGAAATAGCTTTAAAATCGATTATACAATGAATCCATTAGTTCAAAAGTATATTAAAGAATCCATTAAGGACTTGAACAATCCACGAGAGTATCTTCTAGAAAAGAATGCAAAGCCCCCAAGACCATTCACATCTACATCGTTGGGCAAAAAAATGAATTCAATTATCGGTGTCGGTAATCAAACGTTTAGGAAAATGACGGAAAACATTTATTCCAAAATTTTCCAAGTCGATATGATTCGGCTTTCGGAAATAGCGGCTCACGAACCAAATACGGCATATACCCAATACTTGAATAGCAAAGAATACACCGAGGCCGAGCGAAAAGCCGCCTTAGAAAAAATTCAAGCGCAATTAAATAAAAATAAATGAATAAAATCAAATTAAAAAGTAGAAAATCATTTTTTTTTAAAAGGGAGGTTGGGCGGTGGGAGGTCTTAGATTTTCAAAACTTTTTTATAATGAAAATGAAATATATTATATTATTTATTTGATTTCTAAAATACTTTTTAAAAAAGCCAACCTCCCACCTCCCACCTCCCTTTTTTATTTTATTAAATGAAAAATACATATAAATATACTAATTTAAGGCTGCGCCGTTCATATTAAAATAATAATTAAAATAGTCTCTCCGCTGCAAGCCGCAGAATTAAGCGCAGTTAAATTTAAATAAAAAATGAATTAAATGAATTAAAAATAAGAATTAAACTAAAAATCCTCCCCCCCTGTTCTGCCCCCCATAAAATGATATATACCCGCGATACACCCCCGTCGATTAAAATGCACCTAGGACGCAGAGACGTTTTCGATTTATAATCTGCGACGTTCGATTTAATCGACTGCAAAATATAATCGAGGGCGCGAGACATAAAGTGAAACTGAATATAATTTATATAATAGAAGCACACGATTTTAAATGATGACTAGGCGAAACATAAATGCGGTTGTAGTTCCGAGGATGGCATACCCCCTTAAAGTTACCTCAGCAATTGCCAACTCCTCAAAGAATGTCGCAATTGAATTAGACAAATTGATAGCTTCGTTTATAATTAAATATTTGGGCTGCCCAGTTGACACTAATCACCAAATAATCTGGACAGCAGTCTGCCAAGGCGGGTACGGTATTGATAGTGTCTTCGATATTGTAACCGCGTCGTGTATTACTGAAACTATGAACACCCTGTGTTCTGCAGATGAACACGAATATTGGCAACACAACCACACGGACCGTATCACTGATCCCCACCTCATCTCACTATACCGTAGAAACATCAATCTATGGCTTAAAATAATAATTCAAAACATGAACAACGAAATGGGTAAAAATGCCATCTCGGGCTTCCCTTTATCACACTATGCAACCTACAGTCACACAAAAGACAAACGCTTTAACTGGTTTAGGCGTACAGGTCACATTATGCCTATTCTCCCGGGGGTGGGTTAACCCACCGTAAGAGGGGTTTACGGTGGGTTACCCAACCCTAAGCATTCCACATTTCCCGCGTACCCCGCGCGATAACAGGTGGTTAACCCCGTGAAAAATAACAACTAGACGCCCATACGGAGCTGGCAAAATCACCAACAACCCAAGCATGGCTTTGGAAACTCACAAAACTCATGCCACCGTCAACCCAAACCAGAAAATCCAGAAAAGATATGTTGGTCGTTTGCTTACCGTCCCGTCAGGTGCCTGTCTGTGGTCGGGATTGGGCCCTTCAAGAGTTCGCCGATAACTGTAGTGACCCCTTTGAATACCCTCTCGACGGACGCAGAGGTAGTAGGCTATGACCCAGGGAAGGCAGCGAGCAAGCTCTTCACTGTCAAATTCAAATACGATGGTGACGTGCACGACAAGGTCTTGAAGTTCGTGGAGGAATATCTGGTCGGTGACCCACCGGAGAACGAACGCGACGAAGAGAAGGCACCAACCGAGACAACCTTAGCTCTTGTTGTTCGCAGTGGCAACGGCTCTGACTCGGCCGACCCAGCAGCACCACTTGTTCGCCCTAGGCCTCGCAGGAATAGCCGATAATATGCGCTTACCCCGAGTAATGTGAGTATTTCTTCTAAAATTTACATGATATTTTGCTGTATACCCAAATATGGATTAGCGCGCGGGGGGTTGGCTATCTTGACTTTGGGCATGCATGTGATAAATCGTGATGCCTCGACACATTATCAGACCTTAAAAAATCTTAACATGCCATCAGAGATGAGGTATATAGCCTAGGTGAACCTACCAATACGTCCGGTTTTTGGTAACCCACCGTAAGCAATTGCCTCAACCCACCAGTCGACCCTATCGACTTGGCATATCATTTTCATGAAATAAATCAGTCGGAGTGCATTATATTAGGGTATCTACCGTCGAAAGAACTCATAATAGTTATCCCGAAGCATAGGTTCGATGCCTCAACTCGATTTGTGCATGAGTTATATGCCATTCAAAATTGCTCTTATGGTGGGTTAACCCACCTTAATCCCGGGAGAATAGGCAATTATGGCAAAAGTTGGATACGCTATCGACTCTAAAAATTACCCTGAAAATGAAGCGGGTGAAACCACATTATTCACCACCCTTCCCAGACAACTCTACATGTCGAGGAATGTTACCTCTGCAATACAAAAATATAACCTCAAGCACACAGGTTCCTTTCTGACTCCCTGTGGTGGAATGTTAAAAAACTGGCAAGAAAGTAAAGTCTTTTTCAGGCTGAACGGTAATAGACCCCCTGGATGGCTAACCGAAATCGAAAAGGAAATGCTTCAAAACCCTGTAGATTTAACGACTTCATGAGGTGCCTGGACCCAATCGTGGGAGAGGATGATTCCCATGCAGGAAGTGAGGAGGAAGATGGCAGCATCTCGGGACACTCGCCCGACCTCGCGGCTGCTGCGGGTGCGAGCACCCACACGTGCCGCACAAGAACACCGTCGCCGCAGACGGAGAGTTCTGATGAGGACGTGGAGGTCATCAGTGATAGGTTTGTTGGATTGGCTGCCGATTTGGCGCAAGGGCGCGCCGAGGTCGCAGCGAACAACATCACCATGGCGGCTCTCTCAGAGTCGATAAGGGCGCGCCAGGAGATCATCAGGTCATCGGAGGAGATCATCAGAGAATATGAAGAGCGACCTCGCGCAGCCCGCGCGACTGCGAGGATGAGCACGCTTGGGTCAGACTGCCCTGGGCTTGATGGTCGTGGTGGCGCACGAGCTGGGCCTACGCAGGGGCTCTGCTCTGGCCAAGCTCTCAGCGGGACACGGACCAGGGGCTTAGAGTGCAACATGGCACAGAGGCCCGACCGCCCGAGCGCCAGTCAGTCCACGACATTCTAAGATCCCCGACACATTCAGTCTGCACGCAGCGGACTGAAGCTGTGCCTCCAGCTGCACAGGAGCAGGAGGCCACTTCGTTCGTGCCATCGCCAACCCGGGGCTCTACAGCGCCCAGCAGCCCAGAGCGTTCCAGTGGCCGCGTTGCGCGCGCCGACACCCGACGTGAAGGTCATCCTGCGACACGCCCGCAGAGTCCAACCGCGAGTCCCGTGCAGCAGCGCTCGCCACGAGCTGGCCAGCGCAGAAGGAGATCTCCGAGCCCCAGGAGGGAGGCCCAACATCATGACGCAGCTCGCAGTCGACATGCAGGCAGCAGCGCGCCGCGTTCTCCCTATGAGCGCCTAAGCTATGATGGAAGTTGGGAGGAGAGGAGAAGGGAGAGCGCACTGGGGCCTTTTCAAGGGGGCACCGGGCCGGCTGCAGCCCGGCGCGCCCGTCACTGAGAAGCAGCCCCGGCGCACAGCCGGGCACGCAGCCCGCCGATGGGGGGTGGGCGAAGCGCACTCAGGTGTGCTTCCTGCTGGTGGGGGTGTTCGTGCGTGCGCTTGGATGCAATGGCCGCAGCTGCCTCACTTTGCAGTGATGGTAGCATGGATGGCCATGGAGATATCCAGGTTTCTTGGTGAGGTCGTCGCCATCTGGGCATGCCGCACTGGGGTGCCCCGCAGAGCCATGGCACGCGCATTGTGGGCCATACGTACCGCGCCGCTCGAGCCATGGGCGCATCAACGGACGCCTCTGCGTGTGCTGTTGGAGCTGGCTAGGCACCTGCTGCTGCTGATCGTGGGGGCCCTTAAGGTAACCGGGCTCCACCATGCCCAGCGTGGGCTGTGGTACGTGCCATTGCTACGGTTCGGACTCGCCATGCTCGCCATGCGCTTCACGCACATGGTCGGCACTCTGGGGTGCGTCTTGATAGTTGGCGCCCACGTCATGAACCATGGGTTGCCAGGCTCCTGCTTGGTTTACAATGGTGACGCGTTCACCGCGCTTGAGGCTCGGATGGGCCGTGTGCTGGCGGTCGCCCAGCGAATCTCGGCCGCGGGTCCAGCTACGCTGGCAGCTGTCCCTCGGCGCATGCAGAAGCCGCGCTTTGCCGCCCGACTGCAGCGCCTGCGGTTCACAGCCGCTTGCTACCAGGTGGCGCACTGCCTCTATGTGGCATCAGTCTTGGCACTGGTGGTCTACGTGTCTGCGGGAGGAGGCCTGGGCCGTATGCAAGGGGGGTGGAGGATGCTGACTTGCATACTGACCCTTCACCCTCCAGTCAGTTACACTACAAATACAGTCTTAAAATTGGAGACAAATTGCCGTACGATGAGTCTCCACCCCGATTCGTGACCGAAAACCGTCTCGATCAAATCCATCGCCCTGAACTGTGATGAAAACCGTCATGACCAGATGGAGACATAGACACAAATCGACCAATTCATGTCATCGCATCGATCATCATGAAAAGTCATCGCCGTCCCAAAAAACCGACGAATACAGAAGTCGCACGTCATAGAATATACCCTCCACATCATCTCGTACGTGTCGCACACGTGTCGCTGGCATTTCACTTTACGTAAGATAATTTTCTGGTGCACGTTTTGGTCTACGATCGGTTTTGAAACCGAAACGACCAAACCACCAATCAAACTCTTCGGTCACGTTTCGTTCGACTGATGAGTCTCCACGAGGTAGAACTTCTCATTAGTGACTTTCCCGCAAATTTCGGCAGCCAATTCTTTCGCTAGTCCGACGTCAGGAGATGCCACATTTTTCGGGGACACGTCGGTCCACGTCGGATCGGCTGCCGATTTGCTCAATTCGCTCGTGAGAATTCGCTTGAATTCGCTCGATCGAGGCCAAATTCGAACGAAATGAGAACTCAATTCGGCAGCGACTCAATTCGCTCAGCTGACTGTACCTGTTGAATATTCCGTTTACTCCCAACCAAAATTACATTAGTGTAAGTGCTCACGAACTGAACCAGTGAAATCGGACTATCGCGACACACACGGATTTTATGGGCCACGTCGGACTAGCGAAAGAATTGGCTGCCGAATTCTGCGGGAAACTCTCTATTATTAGACGAGTTCCCAGCGCCCGTGGACACCAGGGTTGTGGGGTTATATAACTTTTGGGGTTATACTTAGGGTTATACCGGGGTTATAGTTATATAACTCATAACCCGTCGAAAACGCCCGAAAATGAGGTTATACTTATCCTCAATATAACCCTGGTATAAGAAGGGTTATATTGAGGATATATATAACCCCTCAGAGTATATAGGGGAATTCCACTGTTTAATACCCTATATATTATAGCAGGTTTAATTATAAAAATTATTTATATATTTTTTTCAGTTGCCTCACCTCCTCTGTGCTGTCACCTCAAAAAGAGAGGCATATAGGGGAGTTCCATTCATGCATTGAAGCGTCGCAAGCAATTATCAACATGTACACTAGTCTTGTGTCCCCAAAGTATCGAGACCGAAACCCATCAGCCAATTGTTGGAATGTTGCACATTGTGTGCGCGATACGCTTGCGTATCCTGTTGCAGTCACCATCAAAGCTCAAACAGCTGGTTACTGGTTGATCTCGGATGCAATCAACCGCGTTACTCTACTTCAAATTCATTTCTTGGAGGAAATTAACTCTCTTGCAGCGGGGAATTGCATCGGAACTGTAACTGTTGATGAGCCTCTCCTACACCAGTTGCAAGTGAATATGCGAGTGAAGCTTTCAGATCATTTGCAACCATTTCTCAATCCCCTCATGGAGTATGATCTGAAAAAAGGACACCTTATGATTTCGCTCTTGCTTGATCCGCGGCATAAAAATTTGGCAGTCGTCGGGAAGTTGCACAAATTATGTAAGAGTGAGCCACCTGCGTTGAAGAATCTAGTTGATCGATATACCGATGAGTTACTTGTTCCATTATTAGTAGCATGTCATAAAGCTCGACATCCCTCTCAAGCACCGGAAGCGACCGCTGTGGCATCCACGGCACCGCGCGATACACCGACTGAGGATATTCAGGAGTTTGCATTATTTGAAGAGGAAGTTGCGGTCGAGAGATCGGAAGAGGAGAATATCGAATTACTCGTCCGCTCAGAGATATCAAAATTTCAAAAACTCAGGGTGGAAAATGCGAAGGAGGCCTCATTCTCAGTCCTCGAGTGGTGGGCGAGGCTAACTGATAGCCAATTTCAAAATCTGAAAATGCTTGCTCAAATTATATATTGTATTCCTGGGAGTGAAATAGAGAATGAGCGAGTTTTTAGTATTGCTGGATGCATCGCTACTATTAAAAGAAGCAACATGCTCGCAGAGAATCTTGACATGCAAGTCCACATCAATCAGAATCACCCGGATGATCTTTTATTAGATATGCAAAGAACATCTGGAAGAGTGGACTCCCTTCAGCAGACTGAAATCGAAGAGGCTGATTTGGCTGATCACTTTGAGGAGATCTTAATCGCTAATGATCTTGTGGACCTCGCGATGGCCGAGACCTTTGACGAATGAGTTTTCAATATGGGCAGAGTTTTCAGTTTTCAGTTTTAGTTTTTTACATCGATGTTTTGTATATGGCATAGTTTAATTTGATTGGTTTTTTAAATGACTTTAGATGTAAGTGTTTTATAGTATTCTTGATTACAGTCGTCTTGTACCTTGATATTATGTCACGTTTCCACGGTACAATTTCCACATGTATTCCACTGTATGTGTATAAACGATCCACAACGATCCACCGTGTGAGGATGTGATTTTATGTAATTTAAAATTCTTTTAAAAAGGTTATATAAGGGTTATACCTGGGGTTATATAAAGGTTATTTCAGGGTTATATATCCCCATTTGGGGTTATATAACCCTAAGTATAAGTATAACCTTTGGGGGTTATATCAGGGGTTTATATATACCCGAAATAAGGGTTATATCTGCCCCCCTGGTTGTGACCGTCTTGACAATGCGCACGTTGGCGAACTTGTTCGCCGACGTGTCATTGTCAAGACAGGCAGTGCCTGACAACTAACTTGTCTTGCGTTGATCCCCTACTAACCCAAAGATCGAAGGTGACCAAGGTGTCCACGAGCGCCGCTTGACAATGTTGAGCAGCGCTTGACAATGTTTGTGAGAGACGTTGCCCTTTATCGTCGTCCATTTAGTCAAATTAATTTTGAACTCTACCGTCGATCCCCAGCCTGTTTTCCGCTTCTCGACTGCACTCGATCTGCGGAAGGTATAAATCGTTTGCGCAAGATGTACCTACAATATAATCAAGTATTTCACGTTTCTCCATCCAAGGTACAAATTATACAGTTTTCCCACCACTTAATTTTTACTCAGATTATTTCACTATACAGTCCTCCCACCACTGTATTTATACTCGATACTGAATTTCACTATACAGTAGCATACTGAATTTCACTATACAGTAGCATACTGAATTTCACTATAGGAATTACAGGAATTTCAGAACTTGTATGCTACTGAATTTCACTATACAATCTTCCCACCATTGAATTTATACCAAGATTATTTCACTTTTTCCCACCACCGATTTCATATGTAAGTTTCCATTTTAAGTTTTGAAGGTGATGGCCGATCGAACGTGATGACCGATTTTGAAAGAGCTGGCAGAGGATTTCGCGTCGCGCCATTGGTGTGTATAATTTCTGTTGCAGCCCACATCCACATCGGCGTCTTTGATGACAGTGTCACCAACTTTCATTTATATGTGAGCTTTGCGGCATTGCGGACTTCGCAATCTAAATATAGCATAGTGTGACAGGCTGACGACGTTTAGCGCCCGCAGAAGGATGTATGTATGTATGTATGTATGTATAATTTCTGTTGCAGCCCATACAGGCGTTTTTTATGATGGTGTCACCAACTTTCATTCTGGGAGCTTTGCGGGCTTCGCAATGTAAATGGAATGCTAAAAGAATAGTGTGACTGACGCTGATCCCGCTTCCCACAGATTTTATAATTCCTGTTGCAGCTCATACAGGCGTCTTTGATGACAGTGTCACTAACATTCATTCTGGGAGCTTTGCGGGCTTCACAATGAAGGCGCGTTGCGTTGGACCCTCCCGTCTCCTCTCCTGTATCAATACGGAAAAGTTTTTTAAGACTGCGCCCAGTGGGGGGGCTCCGCCCCCACACC